>JAPSES010124322.1:0-16155 GCA_029822895.1 Maxillicosta whitleyi
TATGATCAAATGTACTGTATTGTAATCTCTTAAAATGTCAAGATTTGATATGTTTTTATGGCATTCATGGTACCAGGTAGTCCATGTTGGTGCTGGGACAGCGAACACAGCCGTAACTCCCCACCGTGTCCAGAGAAAAACCATCAGACCAGGAGCTGGTGGAGACACACAGCTGCAGCTGCAACAGAAAAAAAGAACACACAACACTTACATCCAATCAGTTAACACTGTAATCAACCATTTAAATAAATGTTCTACTCCTGACCCACATAACAATCAGCCACTAAGCAGCAACCATGGTGTTCTGGCTACACTTTAATGGAGCTGATGTGTCATCTTTTATACAGTTCTTAAGAGCTCCAACAACTTATTTGCAATGTGTTTTTGAAAAACATTCTTATTTTAGAAAAGAACAAATTGTTCTTTCGTAGGTGTAAGAGGTACAATTAACTCATATAATCAAATCAGCTTTTTGAATGTTTAGGAAAGTAAAATGAAGGGTAATTTTGCCTTTATCACCACCTCATGACAAACACTACATGCTCATGGTGAAAACAAAAAACTGAGTGAAGCAAGAAAAATGAGTTTGAAACTGATGCTGTGTTAATCTCAGGTTTTCTTAGTCATATTTGTTCTTTACCTTGCTCTTGCTGAACAGAGTCTTCTTCTTGAAGGAGAACAAGATGATGTCTCGGAAGTCAGCTGGGTGTTTGACGCTCACGTCTTCAGCTCGGTACTGCAGCACCCTGGATGTTTTGTTGATAATCCAGTATGGGCTGAACAGAGACAGGACCAGCCGGCTCGCTGTCCTCGATACATGTAAGTTTACATCTAACACCATGTTGGTGTCACTGTCGCAGGTCAGACAGACTGCGAAGAACTCAGGAATGTCTTGTTCGATGCGGATGTGTCCGTGCCAGTCACGGCCCTGATACTTCTTCAGTACCAGCGACATAATCTCACCTGAGATACGAGCATTCAGGAGGTCGGACGTGCTGCCTTCCTGGAGCTCATAGGAGTCTGCTGAGCTCTGAGAACACAAACCCACATTATATCATTTAGACCAGATTATACTGATGAAACAGGGTCAGTGTAGATGAGATCAGAGCAGTTTTAGACAAAACACAATTAGATGGTGTACCTCCAGCATGTAGCGGATGGTGTAGGGCAGCAGGTTTCTGAGTGTTGCCACTGGGTGGAGGTGGATAATATAGGCTGGATCCCAGTCCTCCTCCCCGTGGTCATCGATGTGGCGCAGGTCGTCGGGCACAGCCAGTGTGCTGACCATCAGTGGGAGCAGGGTGCTGTCAGTCGCTGGACACTGCAGCACAGATCGCACCTCTGAGCTGCGATGCACCTGCTCCTTCCATGACACACAGGTAGAGGACGGCCCGTACTGACCGTCCAGACAGCCCGCTGGACGCAAAAACAGCTGACCCCTGGAGGGACACAATCACACTGTCAGAATCACCAAACTGCAAGACACTGGTTGAAAACCATTATAACAGTATCTGCACTTATTTGATGCCACTATGATCTAACCAAGGGGTAACAACCATGACTTTCATTTAAAGCCAATGCACATATATATCGTACAATGTAACTCCACTAAAAATCTAAAAATGCTAAATATTAGACAAGTAGTTGGTTCATCAGCAGCAGGTTCTGGAACAAACTCCCACAAAGCCTCACATCAGCTGAAACACTCAGTTTATTTAAATCCAGGTTAAAGACCCCCCTGTTCTCACCTCCAATTAAACAGAGTTCTAACTCAGAAGTTTAGATCTGCACTATTTCTTTTAAGATTAAAGTTTTTATCAATTGGTTCTATCGGTTTCATCTATTTAACTTTTTTTTCTTTGTATCTTTTATTTTTTAATCTTTAATTTTATCTCATGCCTATACTTTTTATTGCTTCCCTGCTGTAATGCTCTTAATGTTTTATGTAAAGCACTTGTTTATCTTGTACAAATGTGCTGTAGACATAAACCTGCCTTGCCTTGGCACTAACGCTATGGTGCTGATGATACTGGCTTGAAAAAATCCTGGCCGGTTTCACTACTGTTCAAAAAACAGCAGCTTTGTTCTAGAAATACTAAGCCAGGAATCATTCCAGTGTCATTCATTTTTTTCCCCAAGTTTCAAAATGTTCAACTTCAGGTTTCAGAATGATGAGTGATGTCAAAGAGGCTCCATCCACTTTGTTTATACAGTTAATTGATGTTGTCTGTACAGTGTTATGTTACCTGTAGGTTTCTAAGGCAATGTGGAACTCTCTCTCAGGTTCAGCTTGTCCAACTACCTGCAGGCTCCTGGATGTTGTACAGTACTTCAGAACGGTGAATGGCACTGAGAAATGGTTCTTAATCTGAACACAAATGTACATGTGGTAAATAAACGTGAGAATTAAATACATCTACAGAATCATCAGTAGAGCCTGACCAATTATAATGCATCACCAATTAATCAACATCAGTCATTGGTTAGTGTACAGTGTTCACTTTTTTGCTGTGCAGATATTCTGTTGTTCTACTCCTGTGTGTTTGTGCTGTTCAGAGTTAGAGAAATAGTAAAGTGTGTTCAGTTTCAGAATCACTTTCACAATAATAGACCCCTATCCCCCTGCTCTGAACTATTCACCCCCCCATCCCCATCCATGCAGTTCCTGTGTACCTCACTATTTCATTCCGCAGGCACGTGTGGGTATTAATACTGTATATTAATTGTTTCTTACATTTTAAATAATGATCTACCAAACTATTTTTATGTCACTACTTATTAAATATAGACTGACATCTTTTCCCAAAAGTCTGCTTTCCCCAGCATAAAAAATATCACATCTACAACCCCTGGTTCCCCACGTGTAATATAAGACTCACACACAGTGTTTTAAAGTTGTATAAATTATCTTTGATTAAAAAAAATCCAACTATTAATTTACATGCTTACATTATCTAATATAAGACTATGATATTCTGTGTATATCAATCTTATCGTAATTCATATATGAGCCAATATATTGAATATCAGCTTTTTTTTTTTAGGCCCCAATATTGGTATCAGTAAAATCCCATACTGGTCTGGCTCTAATCATCAGGACTAATATGTGTTTATTTTCTCTACAGCAGATGAAGGAGGTGTTAAGAACAGTATGTAGACTTCAGCTGAATGTGCAGTAGGTGAGTGTTTGGTATCCCCACCTGCAACGGTGAGCGGACAGTGATGACTTTGTTGCCCTCTGCGGCATCAATCTGCAGCAGAACAGACACCGCTTCCTGCAGCATCGGGCCGCGGATGTTGTAGAGACGGCGGCCTGGTTTGTCCACAGAAATGTTTGCGATCTCACTGTAGCCGGTGGGTACTGCAGGTTCAGAGACACAGATATAAGGTATCACTGTCAGCGCGCACATCACCTGCTTTATTTATAAGTACTTGATCTCTATGAACCGTGGGACAGTTTCCACTAAACATTCCTTCAGACAGACTTTGTCTATGATCTTTTTCATTAGAAATAAACAGGCAGTTGTGTTGCTCAAAAGGTCATTGAAGCAGAATTTGTTCAATTTCCTACTTGATGCAAAAATGTACAACACTGCAGATTTAATTATTTCACTTTGTTTATTGATAATGTATCTCAAGTTTTAATCAGCAGTCACATGCATGTTTTCTTCTTCATTTCATTCTGTATTTAGACCTAACTATTCTACTATCAGAGCTGTAAAATGTAATAATGTGTGTTTTAATCAATCCTACCTTTGCTCAATGACTTCTGTTTATTGCTATAGATGGATAATACAGATAAAGGTGGATAATTTCAGATTGCTCCAAAATTGTTTTCATGATTTGTATAGAAGCCTACAGTATTCACAAACACTGTCTCATTCACAGAAAAGTCAGTTTGTCCATGTCTGTGGCACAAGTCGACATTACTTTGGAGGAGTCAACATGTCGTTTGTTATTCTCTCTCTTTCCCTTCCATCACCTGACAGCGTGCAAGCCTTCATTCAGCACATGTCAATACTGTTATCTTTCTACATGAAAACACGGAACGCTGGGTAGTGATGAGGATCAGTGGACCCGGGTAAGGTTGGTGCTGGTCAAAAAAAAAGCTCACTTTATTTGTGAGGCGGGTCAAATAATTAAAATAATTAAAATTAAAAAAAAAAAAAAAAACAGAGCTGCCCATCAGCAGCATACTTAAGGAAGAAGACGACTCGGTAAGAATTAAACTGACTGTGATCTACAAAAACTATGATCAAGTAATGTTCTGTGGACTGTGGAAGTACCAACACTGAATAATAATGTGGACACAGTGTGTGTTTGGATTATTCTGTGCAGTTACTTCATGAAGACAATGCGTTCTTTTCTCTAACACACTGTGCATCTAACCTTTTCCCACTTTATATTGTTCAATTGTTCAATTTAAAAGAAAATCCAAGGTGTTATGTTTAGTTTTAGTTAAATATCTGAGAAGGACTGTTGATGCTTGTGTCTGTACAATTTTTTATTGTGCTCTTTTCTTTTCTGTACATTGTTAATGTTACAGTGAACATTAGCACTAGTTGCTCATTGTTGAACAGCTGTGTGTCTGTGATGTTCCTCCGCTGTCAATGTGATGACGTCATCATACAATAAGCCGACTCGACTTTGATTTTATTGACAAATAAGTCATAAGTCAGTAATGCCCTACTGACTCCTAACCCTAACTCTGTAGTAAAAAAGAAATGAGTGATTGTATTAATTGACCCCAGATCTTTACCATTAAATGTGAATCTTACCGATGCTCAGGTTGAACAGGCAGCTCTCTTGCCGTTGCAGAGCTGACAGTTTCCCGCGGGACGATGGTTCAAACACAGAGTGCTCCAGGTCCATGCTCTGGTTCACGGCCAGCTCGTGTAATTTTCCCTGCTGCAGTGAATGCACCGGCCTCAGGTTTGCGCTGTGCTGCACAATGAGTGGTATCCCAAGTGCATTTTTGATTGTGAAGGGGGCCTTCTCATTCAGAGAGTAGTCAAAGGTGGAGGCTGTGCCCACTGAGAAAGCCTGATCAGAAATACTTCATTTTAGTTTAAACTTTATTAATGTCATGCTCTGGTAAAACTCATAGTTCACTCATTATCATCATTCACTTTACATTAAGTTACTTGAATCTCACAGACATGTAAAATTTAAATCAGATTATAGTAGCTCCTTAAATTTAGGTGCATGCATTGTAAAAAAAAAAACAACAACTCATAAAACATATTAGTGTGTGTGTTAGTGTGAGGCAAAGCCAAAATAACAAAAGCTGACAACGACAAACTGCGTAAGTTTATCTCCCTTTGTGTAATATGCTGTTCAAAATAAAATGAAAATTTTTTTATTAATATTCTTTGGCAGTGCATAAGTAAAGTCTATATTTCATAAACACATTTCTTAAATTTGAACAAAAAGGTGAAGTAAGTGAAAACTTTCTAATGTGTTGTACCTTAGCGAGGTTTTGGAAGACGTTAAGGCTGCACTGAGAGATGGTGATGTTCATGGTGTCTTTGGAACAGATGTTAATAGCCGTACGAGGCTCAGGTAGAATGACAAAGTCGTCTCCATGAACAGGACTTCTGTCCTGAACTGGGTTGTTCTTCATCTGCAGGAGAGAACGCAGCAGTCAAAGATTAGATCAGTCTATTAAAGAAATGATGGATATTACTCTCATGGGAAATTATGGTCATGATTAGTACAGTATAGTTCACTTACTATACTTACACATTACACTAAAAATTATACTGAGCAAAGCCACCATGACTGTGATTTACCACATTCCACTGAATTTGAACATTGATGAAGATATGATGTCATGTAGCATGAAGTGTCAATGAAGTCTATAACATAGGTATAGTAGTTTGTGAATGTGAAATTGTTAGAATACAAATCCTACTGGGCCTTAGCTCAGTGCTAACAGACTTACCTCCAGCTCCAGGTTCCATCTACGTCTGCCACTGTCAACTCGTTCTATCAGTGGCTCCCAAACTGCATGAACCTCATTAAAATAATTCACCTGGAGAAACACAGTATTAAAATATTAGAATACTGTCATTCTGTTCAGGTCTGCAAAACCAGTGTTTAGGTTTTAGTAAACCTCGAGGAACCTCTGCTCACCTCTAGCGTCATGTCGGCTCTGAGCTGTAGGAGAGACGACCAGTTCTTGGCTGATCCACTGAAGGAGGACTCAGCAAGCAGCAGAGGGACAGTTCGGTGACCTAAGCCTGACTCAAGTGTCACCTGGACCACCTGAGAGTCGACAACACTTCATCAAGAAACAGGCTTTTCTGAAGGCCTCGTAATGTCAGACTGATAGTAGACGACATCCTACCTTGACCAGGGCAGCGAAGTTCTCACCCTCATTGTGTCCATCCTGTTCTCTGAAGCTTTCAGTGATCTCGACAGCCTGGTCGACCCCCAGAAACCAAAAGTTATAAGTGAAAATGTTCATGACAGACCAGAGCTTACTGACGTCCAGGGTGGAATGCTGGCTCTGCTCATCCTGTTGTTTGGTTGTCATAGCAGCTGTTATTGTCGTGACTGTGTTGAGGATGAATGGAGAGATCTGAGGGAGAAAAGGGGACACATACTTATTTCAGAAGGTTAACCAATATGTTTTTCCTACTATGATGACAGGTTCACAGCAACAGTTTCATCTAGAGCAGAGAACCATTAAGACAGAAAGGCACTACGTACGTGCAGGTCTATTTTACCAATTAATTGGTCTGTGTTATATCCTGTGTTACCTTGACAATGACTTCCTCCACCGTTACAGAGCCGCTCAGTGGTTGGTTGAGGTGGGTTTTGGTCTCCAAGGCGACAGAGCAGGGCCTCAGCACCTGTTGAACAAAATGCAAACTGACAGTGAGAAAGCAGCAGTAACACAGTAGATCCAGATCCAGATGAGTCCAGCACCTGAACCTGCAGGTGCGTCTACAGACACCTTCACACAGCGTACCTGAGTCAGTACTGTACTATATGTTCACACCTTTCTTGCAGATGTTGCATTCACAAGCACATACGGCAGCCCCTTGCTGAGTATGAATGTTCGTTACAGGGCTGAAACAGTAGGGGGAGCTGTGGAAGGAATTCCGTCGCTGTCCAACAAATGCACAGTCAGAAGAAGACAGACCCTAACATCATCAACCGAGTGGCTGTTCTGTTCACAGGGAATACTTGTCTATCTTTTAGCCCGTTAACGGCAAAGAGAAGCAGAGTGACCATCGTTGGCCCTGATATATCACAGAGTGGCTTGGTTGATAAGGTGAGCCCGGTGGACAGATCCAAGGCTTTTTCAGGAGACAACAGGAGCACCATCGATGGTCTCATGGTTAAGTGACTTCCATTGTTGGAATGGTGATTATGTCACTTCCTGTCCCAGGCACGGATCACTTCCACATGGCAATGTCCCGTGCTGGAGTCCGTGCGGTTCCTACCCAGGACTACCTTCTGAACTGGACTCCAATATGGTGCTTGAGCATGAAACGTTTGCATTCACGCTGATAAAATTAAGTGGACTTTGGAGTTAAACATACTCGGATACAGACACAGACACGCTGTGTGAAAGCGCCCTAAGGTCATGTGATCTTACGGTGGTGACAGCCTTGTCATCTTTGTTGCAGATGAAGGGACAGGCAAGAACCTTGAGCTCCCTGAGGTTGGCTCTCATGTTCTGACCTCCATCATCCCCTGTCTGCAGACTGAAGTCACATTGGAAGTAGACCACCAAAGCGGGGGCGTCTGCCTTCATCAGGTTCGCCACAAACACCACCTCAGGGTCCACCACCACAGCACGGACACGCATCTTTGACACAGGAGCTGGATAGAGACAAAAAGACTGAGTGAAGAAGACTGAAATTCAAACAAATTGAAACAAAAAAACCCCCCCAAAGTTAATCAAACACTGCGCTGTTCATTTATTAACCATCATCTCACACTGAAACAAAAAAAACCAACAGAATTCATGACTAAAAGGTTTTTCAGGTTTTATCAGATACGGTTGAGTCCCACGAAGTTTGACTCGTTTTTTTTCAATGCAGCAGAAACAAAAGGTGTACTTCTGTTTGATCATAGATGTTACATCTTACCAGTCCTGGAGTCACTGCTGCGTGGCTCTGTCGTTTGTCTCAGTGGGAGTCTGTCACTATGTGCCAGGCCGGTGGGTGGAGTCTGACCCTGTGGAAGAGCCTGCAGGAAGAACTCTCCTACAGCCATCAAAAACTCCACGCTGGCACACACATGCAGCTTCTGCAGGACAGCCACCACCTCACGTTCTCTGCTGGTCTGCCGGTACGTCACATCAATCATCGCCTCACCACTATCTTTATCACGTCTGCCGATCATCCTAATGAAAGGGATTTTTAAGTTTGCATCAGGTTCTTCTAATGTCTTATTGTGTGAAATTTTAAAAAAAAGAGGAGAAGAGATTAGAGATTTTCCGTTGAGTACAAGTTTTATCCATCACCCACCACATTTCATCACATGCTACTAAGATAAAATACAACTTTGTTTATCACTTCATGGGGAAATTTTACAGTAACATCAGCAGGTCACTACAAACAAGTGCAGAGGAAGGTAGAAAAACAACAAACAAGCGAAACATTAAGTATAAAGAGAAAAAAAGAAATCTGGTATGTAAAATCTGGTATAAAAATTCAACAAATCAATGTATGACGTTGGAGCGGCCAGTTCTGTAACACAGTCTATGTGTGTACCTTAAACCATGTGTTTGATGAACTGTCAGTAAAACCAGGCAGGTGTCAATGGTCATGTAACTTACCGAGACGTCACCCTATCCATGTCCACTCTCAGGTCATCCAGCGTGCAGTCGGTGAGGATGGTGCTCACCTCCATGCTGCCGTTGTTCAGGACCCTCCCTGAAGCCTTCAGCAGGTGGAGGGCAAACTGTCCCAGGCAGAGGTTCTCCTGGTGCTGGAAGCCTAAGGGCTGCACACCAACAAATAATGGTTTTATTCATTTTTAGCACACTTTTATTAACTCATTCTCAAGTTATGAATTTCCTATGTAGCTATGACTAACAGCACACTCAAAGCCTTCCACAGGATTTTGAGCAGCTCTTATTCAGATGATTACCCACCTGTTTGGGATCATTACTGTACAGAACCAGTCCCAATGACTCAATGTTAAAGTTAAACTTGATCGTCTCCAGAGATTCGTCCTCATCTTCAGAACTGATGGTACTCTGCTTCACAACATCTTTTGCACACAAAAAACAACAATGTACAAATAACACATAAACTTATTTTTCATGCCTGAAGAGTAAACAAACTTAAAGAGTTAAATCTGTGTGAATGCGTATTTCAGACCTGTGGGGGGCCCTCCTGATGCTTGAACCTGCAGCGCAGTCTCCTGTCGGGGGGCGGTGGGCTCTAGACTGCTGGCCTCTCCTAGGTTTTCTGTCAGAATCCGCAGCAGCACCTTCAGGTCACCTTGACTGAGCTCCACCTACAGGACACACCGAGAGAGCTTCACTGAAATGCCACTTCCTCCATTATAGTTAAAAATCAACAGGTTCAGACGTACTTAGCACAAACACTGGATGAAGAGGAAAACAACTAAACTCACCCAAAACTACATCCTAATGTTTACAGACTATGTTCACTACATTTAACGTATCTGCTGGTTTAAATTAAACTACTGGAACTGTTTTCAGAACTAAATGTACCTTTGGTGGTGGACATGTAGACTGAATGCAAAACCAGAGTGAAGGAGTTAAAACAACTATTATTTCATCTTTTTACATCAGAACAACATTTACATTCAGTCATTCCACTTACACCATAAAAATATTAATAATTCTCAGTATATTAACCAGAGTCTGTGTTATGATTTGAAATGGTTACACCGCTGCCTCTGAACATGTTGATCACACCCACCTTCATTGGCTTCAGATCTCCATCTATCTCCACAGCAGCCATCTTTTTGTACCAAGATGCTGCCAGGTTTCTGCGAACACTCAGGTGCAGGTTTACTGGTTCCAGCAGCTCGATGCTGGGGCGACCTGAACCTGGGTCCATGCAGGTTCTGGGAGTCAAGGAAACCATGAGTGTTATGATCTCATTAAATTTGTTGGTTTGTCTTGGTTGGTTTATCAGCAGGTTGACACAAAACGACTATCAGTTTTCATAAAATTTAGTGGAAGAAACAAACAGTCCTGGAATTGTTTTTCTTTTTTTCAGTTTTTGTAACATTACTAGACACATTGTTGGACAGAGGATTTTAAGGAATGTGGAAATATAATTATGGGGAACTCTACCCTAAATTCACATCTCACTGATTGCAGTTTCTCTTTCAGTTCACGCTGAAATAATATTTCACAGGGTTTCTGCGGGTATCAGCAAATCTAATTTAATGCCCTATTTAATGCCACTTTAAA
This sequence comes from Maxillicosta whitleyi, assembly GCA_029822895.1. NCBI lineage: Eukaryota > Metazoa > Chordata > Actinopteri > Perciformes > Neosebastidae > Maxillicosta > Maxillicosta whitleyi. Next base: position 10,415 of record JAPSES010124322.1, read on the forward strand.
CAAACTTAATGCCCATGTCCAATTGCATTCAGTTTTATATATAGTTTTATATATACATGACTGTTTATGGTTGCCAGGCTTTAACCAGGTTCTGAATAGTTCCTCCTCCAATCACTTCTGCTGAAACTTGCATTTTCCCATTTTTCTGACATTTGCTAATATTCCAGTGACTGTTTTGCCACGGCATGAGCATGCCAACAGCAGGTTGTATTTCAAGCATCCAGTGTTGTGACTTGTGTATCGGCCATAAACAATAACCACTTAAAGGGTTCCACCTGTCAATCATCAAAATTGTCAAATGTTTATATTATCAAAATAATAACATTTTCCATCAGTTGTATTTATTGATCTTTTAATGCCCCTGGACATCAAATTTAATGCTTTAAAAAAAACAACCTTGATTTCATATTTGCTTGTAAACTTTCATGGGATGACAGATTTTTACTGGTGAATGGAGGCCAATATACTGGACAAAGATCATTTTAACACAGACATTTGGAGAGTCTTAGGTTCTCCTGGCCCTAGGGCTGATCCAGAACCTGGATTTGGAATCTTAATGAATAACTGACCTGGAGAGCTTCAACTGCGTCAGCTCCACATCCATGTTGTCGATGATTGCTGGCAGCGGACACCCATCAACAGGCTGCAGTGAGAAGCTGTTCCCCACTGTGATCAGACCAAGGTCCATCACAAGTGCATCATGGGAGGTGGAGGACTGAGGGATGATGATAAGCGGAGCCTTTAGCTTGATGTCAGTGGAGAGACGGAAACTCTTCTGAGCGAAGTCTCGAACACTGGATGCTGCCTTTTCAGCTGCCTGAGCGGTCGCAGCGCTCAGAGCCTCTTTAGCCACTTGGAAGTTGTTGGTGAAGTTCTGAAGATGATTAAAAACAAAATGATAAACTGTGTCAAAAATATTAACACACAAATAATGAAAGAAAATACATTTTTGTCAACTGTCAGCAAGAGGGTCCTGCTGTCCCCTACGTCCTTTTGACGGAGAAATGTGTTGCTGGTATAAATTATATTAACTCTTAATGAGCCCTGAGCCTTGTAAAGAGGACTTGATAATATAAATTATCTTGTTGTTTCGTTTTTTCTTTTCTTTCTTTTTTTTTTAAGGTTTAATACATTTGTAGATTTGTTGTATCATTTGTTTGTTATTATTTTATATTGTATCTGTGTGGTTCTTTATGTATAAGTACATGTTTGTGTAAATGTATCATTTCAAATTATTAATTTAAAAAAAATCACAACTTAAAACAAACAAAAAAAAGATGTATGACTGGTTACAGCCTATAAAAATTACTAAAATTCATGATGTCTGTCAGTTGAATAAACTCTGCACAAAGGTGTTGAACTCACCAGCAGAGACATGATGAACTTGTGCAGGTAGACCACCTGGATGCAGCCCACGTTCAACTTCACGCGTCCATCAGTTTTGGAGGTGTCGGCGTATCCTGCACCCTCTGTGGCATTTGGAGTCAGACTCATAGTAAAGCTGAAAACCTCATCACCCACAATGGAGATGGCCTGGAAGAAAAAGTTGAGTTGCTTCACAGGTGTGTGATAAGTTAAGAGTCAGTTCAAAATAAATCTGAACCTGGATCACACTGATTCAGAACAGAAACAACCACTCAAAACATTAAACAAACAGAGAGTTCTGCAGAGTGTAAACATCAACCATTGGAACCTCAGAAGGTTGAGGCCAGTGTAAATATTGTGTAATTCATTTAGATCATTAAAGTTCATCATCATTAAATGAATCAACATTGAACAGTAAAAACAATGACTGACCTTCTTGTAGATACATTTAGGATCAACATTGATGACAATAAAATCCCTCAGACGAGCAGAAAGATGCATCTGTGGTCCTTGCATCAACAAAGAGCCATTAATACCTGTGAGAAACATCATATCAGGTGAGTTTATTTAACATTTACACTAGTGAAACATGAGTCCAGATAGTACAGTACGAATATGGAACAAACTACCAGAAAATATCACATCTGCTGAGAGTTTGAGTTCTTTAAAGTCAAGGCTAAAGACTCACCTGTTCACTTCTGCCTTTGACTTTTAAAATGTTATATTCTCTGCACTGTAACTCTTTAATATGTGTGTGTTTTTATATTTTTGACTTTATGTGTCGTTTTGTTCTTAATCACCTTTTAAATGCGTTTCTTTTTCAATGTCTTGTGTGAAGCACCTTGAATTGCCTTGCTGCTGAAATGTGCTATACAAATAAACTTGCCTTGCCTTAGAGACATACTTTAGGCAAGGCAGGCTTATTTCTACAGCACATTTCATGTACAAGACAGTTTAGTTTGTTTTACATAAAATATTAAGAGCATTACAGCAGGGAAGCAATAAGAAGTATAGGCATGAGATGAAAATGATTCAATATTAAAAAGTAAAAGATACAAATAAAAAAAGATAACTAGAAGAAACAGATAAAACCAATAAACAGATAAAAACTTTAAGATAAAAATAAATAGTACAGATTTAAACTTCTGAATAAAAACTCTATTCAGTGCAGATGAGAACAGGTGGGTCTTTAACCTGGTTTTAAATAAACTGAGTGTTTCATCTGATCTGAGGCTTTGTGGGAGTTTGTTCCACACATGTGGAGCTGAGAAGATGAACGCAGCTTCTCCGTGTTTGGTTCTGACTCTGAACTGACACCAGACTGGATCCAGGTGATCCGAGGGGTCCGGTCGGTTCATACTGGGTCAGGAGGTCACAGATGTATTTAGGTCCTAAACCATTCAGAGCTTTATAGACCAACAACAGAACTTTAAAGTCTGTCCTCTGACGGAATCTACTTTAGTTAGAGTTTATTCATATAAGAACATTTATGTGGCATAGATTCTTATCAAAGATGAAACAAAGCATAGAAGGCAATAAAAATACAATATGTATTAAGTTAAAATTTCAGATTGAAGTTCACATGATCCCAGTCACATAATCCAGATTGAGGTCTGATGGTACTTATTTCAGTACCCTTTGGCTTTCATTGTGGTTCATACCTTGGATCTTGATGTCAGCCATGTTGCAGCTCTGGTCACAGACCAGGACGTTGAAGGCTCCTAGATTCATCATCACCTTCAGGTCAATGACCTCCATGTCTACAGGTGACACCAGGGCAGCTGCAAGGAAACACAGCATCGAGCTGGGTTAGGGTCAGGGATTCTGCTGACACGGATCAAACATGTGACATGATGCAGCAGCTTCAGACTTGAAAGAAGAAACATATTCACAGATTCATCAACAAAGACTTTAAGCAAGGGATCATTTCTTTAGTAGTGAATGTGAATGTGTGTGTGTGTGTGTGTGTGTGTGTGTGTGTGTGTGTGTATTGTACTGACTGGATTTGGTTGACACTGTCTTGTCATCTGTTTTCGGTCTGATCTCTCTCTCTGCAGATTGTGTGCTATCAGGTGACATCACCACCGACAGGAAGTTAATGGACGACAGCAGCGCCTCGGTGTGAAGCATCAGATCGAGAGAGGTAAAGGTCACCTGTAAAAAGACACAGACAGGTGGAGTTCATACGTTGACCTCCAGGTGAAGCATATCTTACAGTTGCAGGCTTGCTCCACTGAGCAAAAATATAAATGCACTATGTACAATATTTGTATAACATGAAACGTGTGGCCCAAAATGAGCTCATGACGTCTTATAATTGTAAAACATGGCTAAACTTTTTTTTTTATTAGTGATAGTTAATAAGACATTGTTGAAAGAAAAACATCCTCACTTAAACAAAGGGAAAATTAAACTTAAATTAAATAAACAAACCAAAAACAACAATAACAATGATAGCGTAATAACAAACAACAACAATGACAACATCATATTACAATGAAAAAGATAATAAATGTAAAGAGCATCTCAACAGTACAGATTGATTAGGGACCAGATCAGCCACAACCAGCCAAAGGACATTCCTCCTACCCCCTTCTTTTATTTATTTATTTTAATATGGACCTAGTCCGCTCTACAGTTGGACCACTCTCAGACCATTTAGGAGACAGTCTGTCCAAAGTGGAGTGACAATTCTTAACTTTTAATTTTTCTTATACAAGAGATAGGAGTGGAGGCCCTCAAACCAGCGACCTCCCACTATAGAGCCAAAGACTGCGGCCATACCACCAGGAGGCCAAGGGTCAAGAAAGGTGGGTGTCACCCCAGCTCACGCCCCACCATGGTTAACAAATTTCATGTCCACCTCTGCAGGTGAGCACTCGCTCAGTGATCCAATGTTTCCCACAACACAGCGGGGCGGCTGTGGCTCAGTTGGTAGAGCAGGTTGTCCAATGACCAAAGGGTTGGTGGTTCAAATCCTGGCTCCCACTGTCCACATGTCCCTGAGCAAGACACTGAACCCTAAATTGCTCCCAGTAGGGTCTACCATTTACAGCGGAGGCCTGTCCAGATGCTGCTCAAACAGTGTCAACAGGTTTCAGACAATAAAAGGACAGATCAAAATGTCATATCTCAGATGTCACCATGCCACAGATGTTACAAGTCACGCTGGAACAGTTCTGGATAACATCCCATAGTTCCATGTAGCCCTCAAAGAAGAGTGGAATAACATTCCACAGCCACAACTATCAACTCAATGAGACGATGTGTCGCTCTACAGAAGCCACATGAGAGATGGAGCTGTGATTTCTTTAAACCTGCCTCCATCATGTCCACATGAATGTCCCTGAATGCCAGATGCAATTATCGCGTTCCAATGGACTGTAATCTGTACCACATTGATCAACGAAATATACTGTGTGTGATTTAATATATAGTGCAACCCTAATACTATTAAAATTTAAACTGTCACATGGTGCATTTTGGTTTCTGCTCAGTGTATACTGTATATTCCATGAGAACAGAGTGATGTGTTTGTCTTCTCAAAAACAACAGCAAATTTCATTCTGGCCAGAACATTTCATATTCCATGAGATACTCAAGTGCTGAACTCGTGTGGGGGTCCTCCACTTTTCCACACTAACCACACCCACTTCAAATACCTGACCAATCATACAATAGTTCTGACACACTGCATGAGAAAGAAGTTTGACCTGGACTGTGCGTCGAGAACAGGCTGCAAGAACCATCAAACTGTGTCTGACCCAGGAACACAAAAAATGTTTCTGTTTTTGTGGAGTATACAGCAGGCGTTAGCCCTGACAGGACAGGTTAAGAGGCAGTTTGTGAAATGTGTGACTCACATTGATCATTTGTTCAGTGTTTTTGTAGATGGATGAGAAGTTTGGCCCACAGCGGTCGGCCTGAAAAAAACAACAGGACATTCAGATTAGGAATGAATCAACAGTGGAACACATGATCCACTTAAATCAAAACATCCACTGTTATAAAATCTTTGACTCAAAAGATAAAAGCTTTTGTCTCATGTTGACCAAACTATTCCTTACAAACAAACAAACAAACACAGAAAGAAATCAAATGAAACAAAAACATGCCTTTTATCCAGGTAGTTCTCTGCCCAATAGGAACAGAGATTTCAAGACCTTTTCAAGAGAAATAACAATTCCATGAAAGGTTTTAAAGTTTTGAGGCATTTGTGACAAATTCATGAGTGAAAATTAAAAAATAACGAGAAAAGCACTCGGAGAGCGCAGACCTCTGCCAAGTGCAACATCCCCCCCACCACCATAAATATTAGTCCCTCATGTATTTGGACAGCATTTTAAGATTCTTAAGTCCATGGACTATATGAGAAA
>JAPSES010124358.1:0-16153 GCA_029822895.1 Maxillicosta whitleyi
ACTTTGAGAAATTGTAAATAAATGAACACAAGAAAGCTTCCACTCGAGCTGCCTACGGATGCATAGAAGGAACAAAAAACTAGCAAACTAGCGCATTTAACCGACAATGAGTTTAATTAATACAGCCAGAGGAGCTGCATGTGGATGGTAGAAGTGTGGAAAATGCTGGCAAACTGTGATTATGATTAAAAAAATATTTGCTATCACAATTTACATTAATCTAATCACGATTAACGCGTTAATATTCCCAGCCCTAGTTTAAACATGTTGAGGATTTTCTACCGGGTTATGTGAACTGCAGATATTCTGTTTTCTCATAGACCTCTGCACATATGAGGCAGTGTAATGCATCTCTCTGGGTGTTTAATGTGTTTATGTGTCTCTGACGCTGTCGGACACATGACATGAGCTCAGTATTCAGTCCCTCCATTTGTTCCAGGACACATTCATGTTCACACTGATAAGAGAATGTGGACATATGAGACCCAGACCGCCTCCAAATGTAATCTAAATGAGTTCACACCTTTCATTAGAGCTGTGATCCCGTCAGGATATGTTTTATGTTGTGTCGTTCACTCCAAATTTTAACTCCACTCTGCTCTCAGTCTGAAATATGATTAAGTGTTAGCCAGAAATTCAGAGTACGGTAGTTCAAGAGTTGTTCATTCTCTGCACCATATGAGCGTCTGAAAGTCTTAGTTTGGGTTTTTGTTTTCTTCACCACCTCAAATATTAATATAGGTTCAATAGTACATTATTTATGAGTCTTTTCACCTTTACCTCACTATCATACAGTTATTTAACACAAGAATCTGAAGTCATAAATCAAATTTAGTAGTGGTTCAGAATGCAGTGATATGAAATATTAGTGAAAAAATAAAGGTTTGTAAGACCCCAAATGAAGGACAGGTGCCCTACACGTTTGATAACAAAATGATAATATAATGTAGGTTTTTAATATAAATTTTATAATGTGGAGCTCGACATCACCATTAGAGTATGCAATCAGGAGGATTTAAAACAAGTTGAATACTGAATTGGTTTTTGCAGATGTATGTTTTTTATAACATTTAAGTATTAAAGGTACAGTGTGTAAGATTGTTAGTGTGTTCTTTCCAATAATGAATTTAATTATTGATTATAATTGAAAAATAATGGACAATCATTCAAAAAAAAAAAAATTGTTCAATTACCTTTAATTTACAAAAACCTGTTTAAATAGACATAGTGTGGGTACTAAATGATAATTGAGTTAAGAAAAAAAACTTCCAAAATAGGAAGACAGCATTATCAACAGAAAGAGGTCAAAATTGTAGGTGCATACAGACACTGGGGCACAATATTTGACTCTGACCTCAAGTTTGATATAAACATGGAGGCTATTTTTAAAAAAAGGTCAACAATGTATCTACCTGCTGCCAAAATTTAACTCTTTTAACATATCTAAACCCATTTTATGTGTCTTTTATTGAGAGTCTTCCAACGTTTTCTTTTATATTTTGGTTTTATGAGTTGTCAGTGAAAAACAAAAACAGCTCGTCCATCATTGTTCAAACTTGTGCTGAGGTCATGGGTGTGCAGACCACAGACCTACTGTCTCCGTGGAGCAGGCAGGTGCTCCAGAAAGCCAAGAGCATTATTGCTCAGCCTGACCATGTGCTCACAAACAGATTTGTGCTGATGCCTTCTGGGAGGCACTATCTCATTCCCAGCTGGAAAACAAACCATTACACACATTCTTTTCCTTCTGCCATTAGGGTTTTAAATGCTAGTAAGAGTGTATAATGGGTAGTGTAGGGTATACTATGCATTTACATGTGGTTTTTTTTATTTATTTATTTATTTTTTATGCATTTTATTTATTTATTGCTGCTGTCACACTGTGTCACTACTGCACCTTATGGCTGGACGCTTCAGCTGTCCATTCATTGACAGGTCTAAATGTACTGTTTATGTGTTATGTGTATCTAATGTCTTATCCTGCTGCGACCCCATGTCTGCAAACCGAATTACCCCTAGGGAATAAATAAAGTAATCTGAATCTGAATCTACTGCTTGCTGGGCGCCGCCATTATTGATGCCACTTTTTCCCCTCCATGAGCCTGCAGAACGGGTTGGGCTTCTCCATATTAGGCATCAGAGGTGGTCCATGCATGGATCCCCTGCATCTGGATCACTCATCTTATGTGGTCCACACACAGTTATATTTGAAAAAGGTGATCCACACGTGGACCAGGTAAGATGAGTGATCCAGATGCATGTGAATCAGAGGATCAGTGCACGGACCACAGCTGATGCCTTTAACTGACTTTCATTGGTATCACTTCTGTGATACCATCACAGATTTAGAGGTAAGGGTCCATGGTCATTACCCATCATTACACTGAATTCTATGAGACCAGGCTGATTGAAGTGATCACAGAGAAGTTGAGGTGCCCGCCATTTTGGCAGGTTGTAGAAATTAAATATTCGAAAATCGTGAAAGATGCAGCCAAGGGTTTTTGTCACTGAGTGCCAGCCATTAAGTATACAACACCAGAACAGAGTAATTATGCTGTGTTTGCATTGATTCAGATATCTGGGCTCAGTTGGTAGAGCAGGTTGTCCAATGACCAAAGGGTTGGCAGTTCAAACCCTGGCTCTGACTGTCCAAATGTCAAAGTGCCCTTGAGCACGACACTGAACTCTAAATTGCTCCCAGTAGGGCCTGGCAGAGCCTTGCATGGCACAGTAGCAGCCACCCACTGGTGTGTGAATGTGAGGCTTTGTAAAGTACTTTGACTCCCAAGGTGTAGATAAGTGCAGTCCATTTATTTGCTGCCATCTCAGGTCGGGGAATTACACACTGTACCTTAACTATCATTCAGACGTTGTCACAGCTCCATCTGGTGGACATAAGAGGAGCTGCATATATGAGGAGAGCTTATCAGACCCCACTAAAACCCCACTATTACATGTCTTGTCATTGAAAATGAAGCACAGATATTAAATTCTGTTATATTTAATGACATTCCTGAAAAAGAAGACAAACCCTCCCTTTAAGTTAGTTTTATTGTTTAATGTTGTCAGTGTGAACATGATCTGTGGTTATTTTAAGTTCCTAAAACATACAAAACTTTGTCTTGAATGAGTTTGTGCTTTTGTTTTTGGAATGAATATGTATGAGATGATGTTTTTTTTACACGATGTGTTCTTCAAAAGCCTTCTCTAAGTAAATTCTTTCAGTAAAACTCTGTTTGCTTCTGTCTTCTCAGTAAAATGTGCGATCCTGCAGTGACGGCATTTGAGCCTGAGGCGTTGGGGAATCTGGTTGAAGGCCTGGACTTTCACCGCTTTTACTTTGAAAACTGTGAGCTCCATCACACTTCCTGTTTTCCCATATGGTTGAATAATGCAGCCAAAAATATTATCATGATGAAAACGTTCACATCAATGTAACCTCTCCATTCCCAGTGATGTCCAGTAATCTACTCGCCATTTTGTAATAAATACAGTGAAGCTTCTTCAATAAAATTCTTGCTAATATAGGCATGTACGTTGTTATTTCACAGTGTTCCTGAGCACCGAAACATAATAGTGAAACAGTCACATAGATAGCAGCTGAAGCTCATGGGACTTCCGGCCTGTTTGGTGGCCATGAGGTCAGATTACTGGTCCATTCCTTGATTAATTATATTAAATGGGTATTAAAAAAAAACATTTTCTGCTAAATGTCAACTGATGTGGTTCAGGTTGTATTTTACCTACATGCTATTGAAACTAGAGGTTATTACCTTTAACATGAGGTGTCATTACTTAATTTTGACCTTGTGGTTCTTCAGTTCTAAGCTTTGGAACTTGAATGGTAAACAGGTGAAAATGAACACAAACTAGGTGGGAAGGAACAGGTTAATAGAAGTTACATCATTGTTTCTTTTTTGTTTGAAGGCAGATTCTCCATCCCTAGTATGAGTCTAACAAAACAAATTTATTAACAATGCAATCAGATGCAAAAAATGTAAAAGACAAAACAAAACTCTTTCATTAAGTATATTATAGTGTGATGTTGTAACATCATGATAGTATCATTGCTTCATCGTCCAGCCCTGTGCCCGCCCACCTGAGTACCTGTCCTGTGCTGTGATTGGCTGGTCTGACCTGTCCGTGTTTCTGTCAGTGTGGTCTAAGAACAGTAAACCGGTGCACACCACCATCCTGAACCCTCACATCCACCTGGTGGGCGACGAAGCCGCCTGCATCGCCTATATCCGGGTGACGCAGTACATCGACGCCAACGGCACGCCTCGCACTGCCCAATCAGAGGAGACCAGGGTGTGGCACCGCCGTGACGGCAAGTGGCAGATCGTCCACTTCCACCGCTCTGGCTCCGCCTCCACGCTCAGCAAGTACGTACGTCAGTGAGTTTAGTGACGTCAGTTCAGTCTAATTCTGATCTGGTTTTTGTTTATTAGTTTGTCACAGAGGTTTAACCATTTTAACAGTTTTCAATTTATATTGTCTTTTAGTTTGTTTTTGTTTGCTCTAATTGATTTTATGTTTTTATTTAGTTCTTTCTTTCTGTGGTTTTGATGAGTTTTATGTTGATGCATGTGGGGTTTTTTTTATGTGTAGTTTAGTTTTTATCAAAAACAAATCTACGTTCAATATGTCAAAGTTATTTCTCAATCTAATTAGTAATTATACCAATTACTGATTAGTAAAATTTATTTAAGCTTATGTTTCATCTCTGCTTCATTAACCCTTAAAGACCAAAAGCTATTTTTGTACAAACTTCTAAATGAATGTTTCTCTACATTTAACCTGTCCTAAGTGATTTACCACTATTTACTATACTATCATCCTCTGCATTTTGCATTTTTCTGTGAAAATCTAGTATTTTCTATATTTAATTTACTTTGAATTCAAAGGTTATTGTATCAAAATACGGGAAAAAGTGACTTTTCAGGCTAAACACATCATCAATTGAACACAATCACTGTCATTGATCCAACCCCATGGGTTTTACAATGTTACAGAAAATGACGGTGTTTCCACTTTCACTATGCAGCCTCTGAACATCCTTGTGGTTCATATCTTATCATGATGTAAAGCTGACAAACTATTTTACCTGAATTATTAACATGTTTTGATAGGATTAATGGTTCAAATATTATTAAACATGTTAGATCAGTAGATGCTTTTGGTCACTGGTGGATGTTTAGGTCTTTGAGGGTTAAACACAATTACTCCCATCATCATTTCCATTGTTTATTCCTTTTTTTTTTTTTTTTTATTAATAGTAATATTTGTTTATCATCTCTTCTCAGCTAACTTCCAGAGTGGGCGTGTCCGTGATGGACCAGCGCCGCTGTGATAACAGATTGATTGACAGCAGGCCAAGCGTCAACATTCAGGATTAGTGAGGAGGAGGAAATGAGGGCGGGGCCAGAAAGCGTCCAGTAGTGAACCACCAACCAATTGGCTTCCTCTTTTCAGCTTGTTTGGACTCCTTCAGCGACGCCCATTTTTGTGATTTACCAATCAGCACTCTTGTTCTAGTGCAGGTTGTGTTCTTTTGATGTGTGGAAACCTCGTATCTCCATGTGTCAGGATGACAGTATTAACCAGTCAGTATTAACCCTTAAATACTCTTCATTTTACGCACCTTCTCAGTGTTTTTACTACATTTAGAACAAGTAATACATTTAGAAATGATGCAAAAAAAAAAAAAAAACCTCTATACATTTGGTTTCACATTTTTACCTGAACTCATGATTTTCCATAGTTTGTTACCAGTGGACCTAAATACGGGTCACATTTAACCTGAACAGTTTGTAATGATTAATATTTAATTTACAGCTCAAAACTTAGAAAACACACCAAACCAGTGTTGAATTAAATTAAAACTTTGAATATTCACATTTTGAGTTGTGAATTAAATTAGCACCAGCTTCTGGTCAGACAGAGGTTTATTTCTATAACCTACAGCTTTACACCTTAAGATGATTAGTAATAATAGCATAAGTATGGAGGCTGAGAGTCGCCATAGTAACATATTACTTTTAGGATCCATTGCCTCGTTATCTCCTTATGTACGTATAAAGTACTGTAATATGCACTATTTTCTCTAATTTGATTTATTTATCTTTACAGTATTCAGTTAGTCATAAAACAGGTTTTCCACAAGTTATATTTAAAGTATTTAAGACTTTTATGAATGTAATTTAAAACCTATTTCACATCAAAACAGGCAAAAGAAGTGCTCAGAATTCAGTCTGATTTTGTTGATGCTGTTGATGTCAAAACAGAACAGCATTTTGTTGGTGGCTGTTTTTATGAATCCAGCTTTATCTGCATGAAAAAGTGCTAACAGTGAGTTTTAAATGAGTTTTATTGAATTACAAGTAATAACACTAAATGAACATTATGTAAATCTAATCTCCTCAGAATGGTGTGGGAGATGAAGAGACGACTGATCTGAAACAGTGATGATGGTCAGAGTCGCTCTCAGCCTCTGGTACCTCACATCTAAACATCATATTTACCTGATCAAAATGACATCTACCTTATGAAACATGTAAACGCGATGTTTAAACATTGTTTAAGGGATATACATGGTTTGCTGTTAAATGGTGATGAGTATCAGCCTCATCTTGTTGCTTCCATTGGGTTCAGAGCTTCCAGAAGCTTCCATCGCTCTCTGACCTGTGATCTTCCATGAACAGCCACACCTCTACTCAACCTGACCCTGACCCCTGACCCCCGCCAAGTGTCCTAATGAGGGAGCCTACCTTAATGAGCTATCAGTCTGCCCTGACTTTATCTATATGTGAAATTAAACCGAAGCTGTTTGTTCATAAAAGAGTTAAACAGCGAAGGAAGGGAAAGAACACGGAAAGTTATTGAAGATGCCTGTTTCAAAGGATGGCGTGAGACAAAATGATGTAAAATTGAGTTGCAGTGATGGCCGATCAGAATTGCAGCACAGGCATGTGTCATCTGTTGGACTAGAACATCTGCTCTCAGAACCCTCATCAGTACAGAGTCTCAGAAAGGACAAACTTGTGTCGCATTGTGTAAATAAATCACTTACTGTGGCAGCCAGTCAAATGATTTACATTTCAAAGTGATTGTATTCAGACCTAACTGACATGACATTATGCCCCAGTGTTTGTGTGGTTTTATTAATTCAGTGTTTTGACCCCTCTGGGACTCCCTACTTCAGGACTATCTGGCGTTCCCATTGTTTCAGTGTCAAACCTCATATCTTTGTGTTTCAATGACGTACTGAATTTAATCTTTAATAGTGAATATAAGAGCCTCCGCTCACGCTCATTCAGCCTTTGGTGGTTGTGTAAGAGACCTGAGGTTTTTAAAAACCTTCACTGGACTTTTCTCTGGACGTCTGTTTGGGAGCTTGTGTTTCTTCCTCTCGGTGTTACTTTCTGTACAGATTTACTGCATGCTGGACTTTGTATTCCGTGTTTCCGCTTTGGCCTTGCTGTGTTTTGGCGTTCGTGGTTGTCAGATCTGCTCTGTTGTTTTTAGCTTCTTTACCACCAGTGGCAACCTGGTCCCAATTCTGGTCTGGCATTAGTTCTGGTTTGCTTTTCTTCCGCAGAGTCATATCATTACATTGGACCATTTACACCAACATGGAATTGGTTCCAGTCAAAGTTATTTGGTTTCCAATTTTTCATTAGTTTTATATTTAGTTTGCAAAATTTCTTTTTAATTTCAGTTTATTTTTAAAGTTAGATTTCAAAAGTTAATTTGTGTTTTCATATAGATCACTTGGCTTGTTTTAGTTCAGTTTTTTATTTCTTTTTTATTTATTTATTGCCTTTATTTCTCAGGTGTTGTATCAAAACTTTTCTTTTTTTTTTTTTACTTATAATAACTAAATATGTTATTAGTTTATTTTTTTTTTAAATGTCACTTAAATTCAGTTTTACTGTTAATTTTACTTTTAGAATAAATGCAATAATAATCAGACTTTAATAACTCTGTCATTTGGACCAACAACAAACAGAACCAACAATGGCATCTCCCATGAGTCTTTGACATATTTTCTGAGGCCAGATACTTTGGTCTTGGCTTTTTGCAGTCATAAGTCACTTGGCAAATTAATAAACAAACAATAGTAAACTAACCTAAACTAACTAATGCAAACATTAGTTAATGTAGGTAAGTTAAATCAATGATGTAATGGCAGGAACTGAGCATTCTCAGTGTGAACTGGAAAGGCTCCTGGTCCACATTGTTGGCCTTCATTCATCACTTCCTCAACGATACTATTGACAACTTCAAACACGTTACTTCTAAAGCTAACATGATTCAATGTGTTTATGATTGTGATTTTAGAAAATGTTGTCCACTTAGTTTTAGTTGGTTCTGATGGTCTCAATCATCCTGTTCCTGACTAAGGAGTGACTTTACATCTGCAAAGTGTTGGAGCCAGTGCCTCATGCTGAACCAAAACAGCTCCAAACCACTTTGGTGGAAAACAAGTAAACCTTCACTGGGGTTTGTTAGCTTTGTTAGCATTCCTTAGCAGGAGTGCCAGTTTCTGATAGCCGCGAGCTAACAAAACACCAGCTTTGCCAACTTTGATATTCTGCAACCTTTGACCTGTTGTGTTTGTCTCAGAGGCTTTACGCAGCTTTTTACCGTCGGGAGAATGTAGAACTTTGTACAATCAGATTCTTACTATGACGTTATTCTAATATTATTAATATCAATATATCGCGTTTGTATCTGAAGGCTTTTTCATGTTAACTGACTTCCAGTGCTCGCATTGTGTGGCTCACCTGTAGACGGCACATGGTGTAATATTAGCCTTATTATTTTTATTAATATGAAATGCATTATAGTGTGACACAAATTACCATAGCAACTGCTGAATGTGTTCGCCACCGCGCTGCTGCCCTTTAGTTCACCACACATCTTTGCACTGTTTGGCGTCTCAGCTCCAGAAACACCAAGAGACAAAAACCAAACCAAAAGTAGGCTGAGCTTCATCCTGGTGCTCACCTGTACTTTAGTCTTAAAGCCACACCCACTGCCAGAACCTGACTATATACCCTGGAGGTCACGACTCCCAAAAGGGGACTCAATGAACTGAAAATCGAAACCTGAAAACTGGATCTGAACTATTTGAAGCCTCAAGTTAATGATGACCGAATTTGGACAAGAGGGTGGAGCTGGAAAAGTAGTGAAAGCAGTAGTAGTGAAAAGTAGTGGAAAAACCAGTGAACCTTAATGAATACTGGCCAAGACAACATCACATTGGTGCTAAGTCATTTCAGCAACAGAAAAATATTACCACATAAAGTTATGCTTTACAACAGAAATGTCAGCCCAGCCAGTACACAGGCTACATATTAGACAGTCTATTTCAATGCTAGTTTATGCTAATGTTAGCCAGTGTAGCTAGGTTAAGATTACAAATTGATTAGTGTAACTAAGTGATAGTAAACTTAAAGGTAAAATATACAACATTTTCTTAAAAAATAAAACACTAGTAATACTAATCACCTCTGACCATCTGTCAGTGTATTTACCTGCAGACACCCTGCCCTCTGCTAGCATGGCTCTGCTGTTTTGCTGTGTTTGAGGCATTTCTGGGCATCATACACTGCCTGGCAAAAAAGAAAAAAACTCACATATGTAATATTTAATATTTGCACCATCTTCAGTTTTGATTACAGTAGATATTCACTGTCACAATTTTTTTTTTTTTTTTTTTTTTGCCACATAATACTTAGATAGTAAACTATTTGTGCATTTAAATCCACTGAATGTCTCCTGAAATCAAGACCAAAGGTGCTGCAGTCAAATATTGCATGTGACTTTTTTTTTGGCTGGGCAGTGTATTTTGTATCTGCTACTAACCATAGCATCATCTATCATGTAATGGGAACAAAACTCTGAGCAGAACATGCACGTAGTTCCGTCTAAGTTTGTCACCTAACACAGATGCGTTGAATGGACACAGATTAAAGGAAGACGGGTGTGGTTCGGTCGAATTTATTCTAGAGGTTTTGTAAAGTTGTATTTGTGTTGGTATTCCAAAACATCATCTGTGTAAAACAATCAGAAAATGACATTTTGTTTTTCTACTTTATTGCTTTTATTTTTCTCTTAAGTTACTCACTCTACCAATTCACCTTGTTGCTTGCTTGACCACCATCCCCTCTCCATGATTTGTTGAATACAGAATTAGAGTCTGAACTGACTTTTCACAAAGGACACGTATGAAATGTTATATAAACTACCTTTAATGGTGACATTAACTAATGTAAACGCAGACATCAAAGCATATGTTCACCTGTAAAATCTCATTGGTGGAGCAATATTTTAAAGATAGATCTGACCATTTATTACAAGGTCAAAAGAAAGAGAATGAGACCAGATTGACTCCTGGGAACAATATATTGATTGATTGATTGATTGATTGATTGATTGATTGATTGACATGGACTCTCTTTATCTAGAAACTCTGGATGCTTGCTGACGTTTGGGTTTGATCTTTATTAGATTCACTTCTGGTTCAGTTTTCAGGTTTTTGAATATAAGCGCT
Source organism: Maxillicosta whitleyi (assembly GCA_029822895.1). Lineage (NCBI taxonomy): Eukaryota > Metazoa > Chordata > Actinopteri > Perciformes > Neosebastidae > Maxillicosta > Maxillicosta whitleyi. The sequence goes on from JAPSES010124358.1 coordinate 10,562, forward strand.
ATATGTTTTATTTTGCCCCACAGACCCAGTTTGACCTCCTCTTCGGGTTTTTTTTTTTTTCTTTTCTTTTACCTGTCAGACGCCAAACGGTGCGAGCAGAGTGAATGGCTGTTTTCTACAGTAGATTAGTGTGTGTTTTCTAAAGCAACACGTCCACTTTAAACCTTTTAAGACACTTGAAAGTATATCTGAGATGTCATTTTTGGAACTCTTTTGGTGTATATGCTTGAAACTGAAGAATTAAAGCAGATTTCACATGTTCCTGTGAACGGACACTTTGAATTCAGCGGGTGAGGCTTATTTTTATCTGTAAAATAGCAGCTTCCAACCTACTGATCCTCTGATTGTGGATCATTCGTTATTTGCTGGAAGTTGTTTTTGAGCCTCCCCTGCTGAATGTTCTGCACAGGAAGCTATTTCATCACCATGTCGGGAAACTGAAACTGGACTGAATTAATTTCTTTCAACCTGTGATGATCAGATAAAGACACATAAGTATACACAGATATATAAGTATAATAAATATATTTATTTATATTATAGTTTATTATATAATGTATATTTAATGTATAGTGAATCCAGTGCTTAATGACATCATTTATCATTTGGCTTTTGAGATATTCCCCCCCAGAAACATAAACATATATAATAATAAAAAATATTTATTCATTACTTAACAACATCAAAATCACACCGTCCTCACTGTTTCCCGTGCATGATGTTCACGCTCTGCAGAATCAATAATCAAAGATCAATAATCAGCTCCTTCACATTCACTCAGCTTTTCTACTATGATGGATATCGTACTGTACTGTATTAATGCTGCATGCCCAGTATGTAATGTACTGAAGTGACCCGTGTGTATGTGTGCGTGCATGTGTGTGTGGTAGAGAGTGTGTATGTGTTTTTAATCTTTTTTCTTTTGTAGTTTTTTGGAGTCATTTCTTCCTCTGCATCATGTTAAAGTGTTTCTGTAAATAAACTGAAGTGGTCAAATGCTGTCGTCTGATTGATCTTTTCTTATCTTTATCGTCTCAGTTCAGAAAATGAGTAGTGTTGCTTCTTTAAAGCAGCAGAAGGTTCAGCTTCACAATGAACCATTAATTAATTTGAGAACTACAGTAGGCACTTAAACACTGAAACAAAACAAAAAAAAAAAATTTGATCAATTTATATTTAACAGAGGTTCTCACAGATGTAAGTGAATGGATTGATTACTACACCCGGGATCCTAGAATTCAAATCATATGCATTTGGGACACTGTATTGGTTCTTTTTTATTCTAGTTTTGGCAGCTCTTTATTAATTTATTTTTTTGTTAGACACTATAACTACTCGGCCAGGTTTAGACACCCAAACTAAGATAAGGATTAAAAGATCCTGGTCTGGGATCAGAAAGAAGGAAAATGCAAATATTATATAACAGCAATACATATACACAATACCTGGCTGTAAATACCAGAATCATCTATAAACAAAACGATTAAAACAAATAAATTCTGAATAAAGTAAAATTATAAAAAACAAATCGAATAATTTGTATTTTTAATGTATATAAATAAACACATAAATAAACATTGATAAACAGGGATAAGTAAGTACAATCAAAAACACATGAAAAAAAGTAATAAATAAAAACAAACCACAGATAAATAGTGGTTTCCTCTTGAGACCACGTGGTGGCGACAGTCATCCGTTCCCGCGTCGGATCGACTCAACTTTGGCCTCGGAAGCGGAAGTTCCTTCCTTTCTTGTTTCTGCTTCGTTGAGAGACACATAGAGGTTCGTTCTCTTCGGTTTTTAATCTAACTTTAATCTGCTAATCTTGTGACCATCTATTGATATAAACTGTCTGATTTGAATCTGTGCTGTTTTCTGTTTGTGATGATGGTGGAATTATTTTCATTTGTCAAACTAAAGATAATATACAAGTGATTTTCATTTATTTTGTGCCCGGTTCTCCTCCGTGTCTGAGCCGCCATCTTGCATCTAAAACGAGCTGATAGCTCTCTAATAAACGTGTCAGTGCCTGAAACTTTCTGTTTACACGGTGAAATACAGTGTGACTAAAGTGCAGCTTGAAGATTTAATCTGTTTTAAAGTGGCGCATGTGGTGTGTAAAGGTAATTCGTACGAGTTAGCAACCTAGCATTAGCATTTTTGCGTAGCTGATAGCGACATCATGGAGTAAATGTAAGTTAAACTTACTTCAAGTCGGGTGCTTTAATAGCATTGTCTGGTTGTGTTTAGACTCATACTTGGACTTTTAGCTGCTGTGTTTTTCTTGAGGGTGCCGAATCTGCTCCATAGCGCCATGTGGTCGTTAGCACTAGGTCGTGGTTCCATCAGTTTAGCTTGTGTTTTTTGGGTGTAGTGTCGATGATGGAATGATTTTCTCCAGATCCAGTTGTTGCTAGGATATGTGCATGTTTTACTTGTGTAAACGAAATTAATCAGTGCTGTTAAACCTATGTGTTTTGGAGAAGAATGTAAATTACAGATGATCACTGAATAGAGGAGTTAGCTTCACCATCCTCTTAAGTGATATGTATTGCAAAACTTGGAAAATTGCTTAATTTTGTATAGAAATCTATAAGCTGTATCTCTGTATAATCATTTCATATGTTTAACCAGGTAACAGTTAAGCACCAGCACAAGACCTAGAAGGCTTAATTGTAGGTGTACATGAAAGCCTACATCTTGTATGTAAGCTTGTATAGTGTATGTTATAAATGGATAATTAATCTTTAAGCAAAATTAATCTGAAGGAAAAGCAAGGTTAATTAACTGTTATCTATCTGATGGTTGGTAGTTGATATGTCATCTGCAGACTAATATTATAACCCCTTTTATTTGGCTTCATCAGACGATGGCTCCTCGTAAAGGGAAGGAGAAGAAGGAGGAGCAGGTGATCAGCCTTGGTCCTCAAGTGGCCGAAGGCGAAAATGTGTTCGGAGTCTGTCACATCTTCGCTTCCTTCAACGACACCTTTGTCCATGTCACCGATCTTTCCGGAAAGTAAGTCAGTTTATTTTAAACCTTGCCTGTAAAACAAGTAAACTCTAACCCTAAACACTTAAGATAAGTTGAAGTAGTTGGTTGGACTCTGAAAAATATGTCTGACATTCTTTATCCTGACTGCACATCAGTCAGACTAAAAGTGATTGACTCTTGGTTTAATAACAGATTTAGCATACTCAGTGAAAATATTATTTCAGTTTGGCACAAAGTCAGATTTATGACATAATCTCAATAATCAGAATTTTTAAAATGTCTAATGTTTTGTCAACTTTTGACAATTCTATTTGGACATTGTGTGATCTTGAATTAATTTAACCTGCATGGAAACTTGCATCTCCATAGCGTATTTAAACTCTTTTGAAGAAGAGGCTGTCCTGACTCTTCTGATTATCCTGTGTTGTATCCAGGGAGACAATCTGCCGTGTGACCGGTGGGATGAAGGTGAAGGCGGACAGAGACGAGTCTTCTCCATATGCTGCCATGTTAGCGGCTCAGGACGTCGCTCAGCGCTGCAAAGAGCTGGGAATCACAGCGCTGCACATTAAGCTGAGGGCCACTGGAGGAAACAGGTCAGATTGCAAAAACCAACACAAATTACACCTTTTATTTCTGTTAAAAATAGGTCCATTCAAAGGAAACAGTCCGAAGTACATGTGTTTACTTGATAGTGTTGCTGGTAGGATTAAGTGATTCCTGTTGAGGCATCGTAGTGCCATAGTTCTTCCTAGACTTATAACTTGGCCAAAGAAACCTGACTTTGCTCTTCTGCTCTGGAGAGGGGTGATTGTAACTCAAATGGCTGTTTTTGAAATCTTTTCTACAACAGTCATTTAAATTGGATGAATGGAAATGTGGCTCCATCACAAAGATTTGATTGTTTCTTTGTGTTACTCTATAAAAGTGGAGACAATTTAGGTGTATACACTCACCAAAGCACAAACCAGGAGCAAACCCTGGTTAAAAAGTCAAAATAAAGGTGCATTTAAATGTGCGGCATTACATGAAACGAGATTAAAATATACCATTTTGAAAGTTTTTGCATCACGAAAATGTATATTTAAGATTGGTAATTGTAACTAGTAATGTTTATGGCAGATTGAGCCTTTTAAACTGGGTCCACTGTTTAGTTTTTGTTGTTGTGGACCTTTTTTTTCCCCCACTGACATTGGGATTTGGTTTGTAAACAGTGTCAACCTGTTTTGTCTTCAGTTTTCCACATGAATGTTACACATGCTTACTTTTTCCATCAGTTATTAAAATCAGTTAGCCTTAACACTGTATAAATACCTGATTATAAGTAACAACAAACAGCAGCATCTTTTCAAGCCCATTGTGTGAATCCATCTTGGTACATGATCATTACCTAAAGCCCTAGATCTGTCACTGAAACCACTGCTTGTTTGATGTATAATGTTAAAACAAGCATTAAATAAAGTGGTTGTGATTGTTCAGCTACTCTGGTCCTCAATTGTGTATTGAACATGCTCAGTTAAATGTCAGACACATGGATGTGTCTGTTTAGATACCAGACACCATTGAAAATGTGATGACAATAGACACAATGTAATTGTCACTAAATGATGGGTGTTAATTTACTATATGTTCATTGAATGTCAAAATATTGTTACATTGTGTCCCATAACAGAAGTGAATCATATTGCGTTGGTGGATTTTTCTTCTGTATCTTTATGTATTAGATCATTGGTGTAAAGATATGCTTCACATAGGCCTTATTGGCATCAGTGTTTTTTTTTTTTTTTTTTTGCCTGTCTTAGATGCCTGTGATCACAGGTGATAAGTATTCAGGTGGTTTTCTGTTTAAATTGTCATATTTCTGAACAATTGTTTTAATGAGTTATTTGTTATTTAAAACGGTGGTATGTTGGAAAACTTAATCAATCCACAGTGTAAATGTTTACTACAGTGGTGTGTCTAAGTTATTCCTCTTGATACTTATTTATCTGAGTCTCTGTGCTTGTAACTAGTTTCGCTGACATCCCTTAATTTTAATACTTGACGTAGTGTTAAGCAAATACTTCATGATGAACAAACTTCAAATAGATCCAGTGATTGACCTTTAAAATCCTGACCAAAAAAATAAATAAATAGAATTTAAAAAATAAAATAAAATCCTGATCACTGCACAACTCACATGCTTGAGTGAAATTCTCTTGCAAATGTATTTTTTGTTCCTTTTTATAGTATAAACCTAACAATGACTTTTTATACTGCAAAATTGAAATTATTCCCCCAGACCTTGTTGAAAAATTCACAAACCAACCAAATTCAGTCAGTACTTACAGGGTGTCTGCAGGGTTTTAAAAAGTGATCAAAAACACAGAATTTAATGGCCTTAAAAGGTTATAAATTCGGTCAAAATGTTTTATTTTTTTTTAAATGGGTATTTTTTTCTTTTGGGCAATGAGTGGTTTCATCTTGATGAAATAGGCTAAATAAAATAAATAAATCCTATCTTGCTTGCGCCGCTACTTAAAAAAACGAATGTGTGATATGAACTTGATATTGACGTCATATCAATGCATTGTATTCATTGGTCGATAGAATCTGAAA
>JAPSES010124378.1:0-16152 GCA_029822895.1 Maxillicosta whitleyi
ACAGGTCATTTGGGGTTGCAGCCACCTCAGGGGGATATAGCGCCCCTCCAGGACGTAGCCTCTCGTGACATCACAATATATATATATATATATATATATATAGCATGCTGTTTAGGAAATTATATATCACAATTGGTTGCATCTGTTCAGCAAATATTTTAAGACTGTATTTGTACTTAATCTCCACAAATGAATATGATTGATTACTTGATTGACTGTGTGTGATGTTTACACCCTGCTAGTCCCAATTTTGGGCCAAAGTGACCAATAAAAACTTTATTATCCCTGTGATGGCTGTAGAACTGACAAAAAGTGGTACAGTAGGAAAACAATGACCCATCACAGGGAAAATAAATGATGTAATACCATTTGGAATATATAGCATTTATTGCAACAAAAAGCAGATAAACTCACTCAAATTAAAAACATAAACTAGCTGTGACTTGTGATATGTTTTAACATTGCCCGTGTGTTTTAACTCCTACAGTCACAAAGCTCAGGTCATTAAAACTCTAAAGACATTTCTGGCATATGATCGGGAATTATAAAAAAGATGTTATCTGGTGCAAGTATTAAAATATTTACAACATGTCAAAAACACAAAAGCGCACAGAAAACGCAGAATGTGTTTGGTGCAGTATTTAAGAAACACTGTCAACCATCTGTTTAACGTTGACATATGGTTCATTTAATAGATTCTTGACTACATATTTCAAAGCAGCTTCAACACAGATGACATGGTACACATCACACCAGCTCAATGACGACCTCAGAGGTAAAAGTGATGCAAAGATCAGATGGCCCCACAGAACTCCTCTTTGATAACTACTGGTAACATGAACTGGTGACACATCCTGGGTGTACCCTGCCTTTGCCCAATCGTAGCTGGGATAGGCTCTAGCAGCCCCCATGTCCCTCTCTAGGACAAAGCAGTTTAGTAGATAGATAAATGGCTATGGTAACACATAGCTCAATAGAAAACTCCAAATGTAAATCTAAACATATATAAATGTTATTTTATAATAGGCCTATTACCTTAACTGAATGCCACCTAAAATGCTTTTATTCCCTCCTTTAACTTTAACCCTTTGGTTCTTGCAGGGACAAAAGTATAAGACTATCCATAGCCTGGATGTTTACGGCTCTCTTTGTACCTTATAAAATATCTTGTTTTTCAAATGCAGCAGGAGCCTTGTCAGTTGTTTATGATCTAATATCAAACCGTTGTATTTTTACAGCCACACTGAATGAGGGAAAGCTCAGAAGGTCAGAAAGTGGGGTTTTATAGGTATGTATCAATGGTCAAAGTCATAACACTGTCAAACACATTTCATTGCATTTAACTGCTTGTTAGACATGTCAGACTGTCTGATAGGATTGGACACTCAGCTCACCTGAATATACAGTGTCTCCCATATGTTTCCATTAAATTAGTCTCATTTCAAAATAGCAGACTGTTGAGCACTGAAACATCATGTTTTACCTCCCTGTCTTGACTTCACATCATTTGCTGGTTGTCATAGCAACCCTGTAATGTGACTGAGCTGATGACAGAGGAGCACTAAGCCGAGATCTGTCACTGAAATAGCCTCATGTGATGATGTGTCTGCGTACCTATGTACTGTATATGTGTGTGTGTGTGTGTGTGTGTGTGTGTGTGAGAGAGAGAGAGAGAGAGAGCAGATGAACAACACACTCATGGCTGAACCATTACTTTTTCTTCTTTTGCTGTATCCACAGAAAAGCCAAATGATTCTGGTTTGATTTGGTCTTCGAGTTCTGCTCTCAACATGACAAAGAGGTGCTGTCAAAAGTGTTTGGATTTTGTGTCATGTACTGATGAAAAAAACATAACAGATCAGCTCAGTGCTTTTAGTGAAAATCACAGGGTGAAAAGCAAACTAAAGATTTTTTGCTACAAAGCATAGGAAGTACCAAGACCTGAACTTGAATAACAGGCTAAATAATGATAATAATGAATGTATTTCTGTTGGATATACTGTAATGTTTGAGGTTATGAGTCTTTGGAATTTAACCAAGAATCAGGCTTTTTTTTTTATGTAAACTCAGTGTAGGAGCCCACCTCTGTCCTCCCATGACAGTCTGCTAAGATGTCTGTTTCTAGCTACAGTACGTCTATGGATTTTCCAGATTTGTAAGTTTTTTTTAATGCACTAAAAGGATCATTGATAAAGTTTTCACAACTATCTGATGTTACTTTAGCTTGTCAGCAGAGATGTAGCAGCAACTTCCATGAGAAGAAAATTCATTTGATTTAATAAGAGAATTTATGTTTATTGCATCATTAAAGTTGGCAGAAAAGACGGAAAAAGAAGTCACAACTTTGATTATAGTTATTATTATTCTGAAATCTAAGTTTGGCGTTGATTCTTGTAAATCCCACTGAAATATGCAAATGTTTCTGTTTAGAATAGGTTAAGATAATGTATAAGGGTTGATTTCTTGGTTAAATCTGCACCTTCTTGTCCTGAAGAATCATTCCTCTTGTTGACCTTTAGTTGTCAATTCATCAGAGCAGAGCATAAGGGCAGGCTGGGGTCGCACTATGTCCCAGTGGGGGTCTTCTTCGGTCAGAAAGATCAAAATACTTCAGAGGTTTAATCTCATGAGGGGAAGATTTGTTCAGTGGATCCACAAGGTCACTATAGAGTCAGAGTTCAAAAGGGACCATTCAGCCCTCTTTCTGTCATTTGAACTGTCATTCCTCTTTTAAGTCCTCTGAAAACAATCTCACCAGGTGTGAAGTTTAAGAAGAAAGAGTTGGTAAAACAAAAAAGTCACAAAAAGAGTTGAGCCCTGAGGTTCTTCTATAGTACGGGGGTCCTGGGTAAAGCCACCAGAATGGTCAATAATTCTTGATTTCTTTGAGTAAACTTTAACGTTTTGTCATCGCTATTTCAATTTATCGCTCTATTCTTAAAACCATTTTCATGTTTCCATTCTTTCTGTGTGCAGTTCAGTTCAGCAAAGATTCTAGGTGTGTATTCAGGTTTATTAGGTATTGTATTAGATTTTTATGGTGCAGATGTAGCTCATTCTGTGTGTGAGAGTGGCACTGGTCCTTCCCATTACATTATGGGAACATAAATCTGTTTCCACAGTTGCTTATAGGGACAAAAATCCAGGTCCTCATAATGTAAATCATTAAATTTGAGTGATACGAGTTGGTTAAGAGTTATGATGAGCTATGTTGTGGTTAGGTCCCCAGGAAATGAATGTAAGTCAATGTAATGTCCTTTAAACACATGTGTGCGTTGAAAACTTGAACTATAGCTCTGACTCATCTCGCCCTCCTCACTCCAGTTAATACCACATATTACATCAGGGTGAAATTGCTTTTTGATTGATTTTGACTCTCATGCTTTTTATGTGTGGTTTCACTCAGACAAGAAAGAAAATAGCGCAATACTTGTGTGAGAGATACGATGTAGGCAATTAAAAAGTTTGATGTGTATGTATCTGGACATATAAATGTATTGCAGCCACACTGCAGGGTGGGTAACACTTTATTTGTGTGGTTACTCAGCTTGAGAGGCCATGTTTGAGTTTTATGTTAATATCTACTCAGTCTGTGCTTGCAGCAACTGAAAGTGTCTTCAAGTGCTGCAATGGGAATCAGGACCACTCAAAGCTTTTAGAGCATTCAGGATACAAAGAGCCCTTTTAAAGGCACCAGCATCCAATTGTGCCAAACATTGATGCAAACGGTCTTAATGTGATACATTAGACATATTTTAACAGGTTACTTCTGTTTTCCATCCCTCCATCTAACTTGAAGGGCTGTGGCGAATAAAGCTAGCGATATTGAAATCATTAAAACTAGCAAAATTCACAAAAACAGGTAAGACACAGATTCAACTAGAGTCCATTGCTAAAGCAGAGACTCTCATATAGCCAAACTTCACATCTCCACCTATAAATTTACTGTAATTCCCAAACAGAAGGAGGGGAATAGGTATGGCGTCAATATCATGCCTAAGATATTGAGAAGCAAAAAACAAAAATCCGCAAACCAAACCACTAAATCATAGGAGCAAAACTCTAAATCTGCAACCAAGAAATCAAATTCTGCAAAGGAGAGCCCTGTGATGCTGTCTTGTTGATTCGCTAACAATCTCTGCTTTTCAATTGGTTTCTCTCGGTTACGCTTTTTTCTCTCTCGCTTTCAATTTTGAAAAAGTTCTCACTTGAGTTCTGGCACAGATTTTGCATCTGTAAGAGGGTGGGGGCATTTTCAGTAGCCAATGAGCTACTACATCCCGCCCCTAGCATTCAGAAATTAGTTGAGTCTGTGACAAGACCAAAATCACAAAAACAACATCTCTAGTATAACTTATGGTCCAACAACAGTAAAAAGAAGCTTATTTTGGCATCGATGCAGCTAATGTCATCATGTCAATGTGTGTGCTGATGTCAGCATGGACGTAGACTGCATATTCACATTTCAGCCATTATAAGTAAATGGAAAGAAAAAAAAAAGATATAAAAAAAATTCATTAAAAGTTTGAACTTTGACCTACTTTTCTCAAAATGTTAGCACATCTACTCTGGGTCATTGGCAATCTATAAACCTAATTTGGTTTGAATTCAATTAATAGTTTTGCTGCTACAGACATGTGAAATTTCATCTTTTATAAGCATATGGGGAACAAATATTTTAAAAATTCATAAAAAATGTTTTAACTTAGACCTACTTTTCACAAAGACCTATTCTAGGTCACTGGTAATCTATAAACCCAATTTGGTATGAATTCAACCAATACTTTGCTACTAGAATGTTAACAAACAAACCAAACCAAAAACAATACCCCTTGCCTCCCCTTCAGGGTGCAGGGTAATAATCAAATGATAGCAGTATCTTTGATGAAAAGCCCCTAGAGCTTGGTTAGCTGTTGCAAGAAAATTCCATGGATATATGAGGGTTAAAGGGTGGTATTGTGGAGTCACGGACAGAGCCACTGATCATAGAACAGTGTTGCCTTGTCCTGCTCTGAGACAAATGGAAGTAGCTCTGTCAGTATGTACTTCAGTATATATGGTGTGTCCGCCTGTATATCTGTGCCCGTCATGCCTCCCTGCTTCCAATGCATGACAATTATCCTGAATGCACCAGAGTGTGTAGACAATAAAAAAAAAAAAGCCTCTTTGAGATGAAGCCCATTGTACCTGAAAACAAGTGCTGTTCCCAAATTTACCGATAATTTGCAAAAGTGACGATAATGTATGGTTACCCTACTGTTCTTTCATCTCCACTGTCATTTTAACTGCATGAATAGGTAGAGTATGTTACATCCGGAAGGAAGGACTACTTTGCAGTTGTTTTGTGCCAGTGCTAACACATGTCCAATAAAAAAGCAATTTGTCCTGTCTATGTAACAGCTGTCAAACTTAAAAGCCTCTCAATAATAAATTATAAGGGATGGTCCAATTATCTCCTACACACTGCCTAATATGGATTTATGTGTTTTGTCAGAGGCCTTTGTATCCTCTCCATGGCATCACAGGTCATAAACCAGGAGTCACATGAGGTCAAATGAACACTGAGGTCACCATGAAAATACGCAGTGTCTACCTTTTGTGTTTTTTATGTGTCCGAATATTTATGTCTTTAGTTTTAACCTCCTATCATAATAATCCACACAAGAGAAGAAAACTATCTGTCACAGAGTAGCCATGGTCTTTGTCTTATTTGGTAAATTATTACAATGAATGATACGTTCAACGATTATACTACAAACCCCCCCCACCCCACCCCCCAAAAAAAACACTCAAGCATTAGTGTTGAAGGTTCAAAACTGTATAGAAATTATATGCTACTGAACACCCCCGCTATAAAAGAACACCACGAAGACTACACAACAGGGAATAAGGAATGAGATATTGAATTTTTATGTAATAATTATGGAAGGAGCGTGGTAAATGGATTTGTTGTATTATTTAACATGTTTTTCTGCTTCATTTTATACAATTTAATGTTTTTCACTTTCAAACTTAGAGCACCCATTTATTTGTCTAATTGGCCAAATAAAACTTGGGGCATTTAAGGGGTGACATAAATTTTAATTTATTTCCAATTATCTGAAATTGGTTTCACCTCCACTGCAAAAACAATGACAAAATAAAACGACCTCCATTAACTTCCAGACATTAGCATCCTATTACAGAGACATACGCACACTCGTACTCAGGAACACACAACAGGAATTAAATAACCTAAGTCATTATTACAAATATTAAATAATACAAAGCAATTTGTGTGATTTAATGACATGGTTGCGTCAACAAAATGACACCATAGACATCGTAGGATTCAAGGGATGGGTGAAAAGTCAAATACATGGTTGGAAAATGCAATTAATAGTGCAAAGATAAGGATTCCTGTAAAGAAATATTGCTAAGTATGTTGTTACATGTGAAGAATTGTACAGTAGGAAGCTCATTTTGAAGAATAATGTCTCATTAAGACTAAAACGAAAGACATAACTGAATGTAACTGTATTGGACTTGCATTCCCTCTTTATAATTACCCAAAGTATTAAATTATGTAGCCAACTACAGCATAGACATATACTTCAAAAGGTACTGGAATGAATAATGAGTGAACCACAACACTGATTTTTATCAACACATCTCTCTAATGTATTCTCTGAATAATTTGACAATTTTTTCTTTTCCTCCAGCTAACCTTAAAAGCTTTGCTTTTTGTACAGTAATGTGGATATGTGGTTATAAATTTAGTCCATTTATTAATCCTAGTAATTATGTGACTCTTCAAAAAAAAGCTGACAGCACTTAGTAACCTTCATTCTTTTCCAGTAAGCGCTGTATGGACAGACAGAAGGCATGTAGCCTAACAAAGTGTTCCTCCTGCATTGGAAAGTTTCACACAATAAAATGTAGTATGTTGTGTTGTATATATTGTAAACTCCTTTCAAATCAGTGCAAGCTTAATGTAGTGCACATAAGAAGTGTACTTAGATACACAGACAAACATCAGTTAATGGCACAGCCAGCAGCGATATTAAGGATTATCAAGGTCTGAGGGTAGCCTTGCGTGAGGATTCTGCACTACAGTTATGGAGGCACATAGAGATCTGTGTTATTTGTTTCCCTACATCCTTGTAGAGAAGACCTGTTGACCCTCATGTTCAGCTGCTGATTATCTTTTCACAGGCGAAGAAAAATATGTTTCTCATTACAAGCAGTGGAGATTGATTGCCATCTTTTTGCTTCAGCTTCATGTGTCTGATTGGCCTGCCATGGAGATAATTGCAAGTCTTCCCGTCTGAGGAACTGATTTCATACGCAGGCTTGTATGTCTGGCTGTCCACACTAGAGCTCTGTACTTTCATCTGTCTCAGGGTCTTCAGGTCACAGTTGTATTTTTCAGTGCACATCCTAATAGGACCATTCAACCAATAGTTTCAATCTTTAGTTTTTCTGAGGCAAAGATATTATTTTCTATAAGACACAAGGCTGGATTACACTTTTAACCGGTGCACACTTCTATCAACAAAACAACAAGATGTCGGTTACCTTTCCCAAAATGATGTAACAGTTTCTTGATGTTGTTTTTCAAGGCTGTTCAGTCCAGATGCTAACTCTAATTAAGAACGCTCACTCTGTTCCATGTCAGATTTCAGTGTCAAGCTCAGATTGTGCCATTGTCTGCAAACAAAAATCTGTCATAGATGTGTTGGATACAAACAGCTAGATAAAACAGACTCTGAAATGTATGATATTGTGTTTCTAATTTGGGTAATAAACAAAATTTTCACAGGCTTTCCAAGGATCTCTGAATGGCAAGTCAGCAGTGCAGGTCTGTCCTCTCTCTACTATTTTTTCTATCAATTGCTAACAACCATAATTACTCTTTATTGTTTGTTGTACCTTAGACACAGTTGTAATTGGGGTCATTCAAAAGGTTAAAGGTCACTAAAGAATCTTAAAGCTGGTGTTTTTCCCTCAATCATTTTCACACCGTAAATGGGCCATTAGTTAAAGACAATCCAAGTGTAAACTGTGTGATTTAATATAATATTCACAAAGTAATCAAATAAATATGAGGATGCATGACCACATAATATAAACCAAACATCTGTCACAAGCATGTTTTTACACTGATAACATTTATGGTTTTTTTAAGTTTGTACATTAAGGTTAAACATATTAGAGTTTGTCAGTGGTTCTGTTCAAATGAATTACTCTCAACAATAACGAATGAATTGATTTATAATTATTTATATTTATTAAAATTTATAATTATTTTCTGTTTTGTTATTTTGGAAAGTAGGGCGTAAACATTCTTAATTGTTTAACCCCTGTACCTCACTAAGTTTTGTTCTTGTTTTATTTGAATGTGCTAATGCAAAATTAATTAGTGTAGGTGTATGTTTTTACTCTCATTCTTTTTTTTTTTTTTTTTTTTTTTAAGTTGTTGTTGTTGTTTTTTTCTGGTGACATGTCCAGGGTGTACGCTCCAGTGACCTCCATGACCCTAGTGACGATAAAGTAAATTCAGAAAATGAAAAAAAAAAAAGATTTTAACCTCATTTCCCTTAATAACTCTAAAATAGGGTGTATTTTTCAATATAGTACCCCTTGTTACCTCAACTCTTGAAGGCCCAAATTATGTCCAGATTCTTTTTATACATTTACCCTTTATTAATCACCATTCACTATATATTTATTCTCTGCATTTTGTATTTTTCAGTGAAAATCTGGTATTTTCTTTCTTTGTGATTATTTTACTCACCCTCTAGAAATTCATTAAAGCTCAGAGTAAAGACAAGGTTATTATATCAAAAACAGAGAAAACTGAAGAAAAAGTCACTTTTTCATAAAAATATTTCACCAACTGAATGTAAAAACAACTTTCTACAACCACTGTCATTAACCAAAGTACATAGATTTCATCTGTGAATCAGTGAACAACATCCACTGTAGAGACTGAACGTCCAGATGGGTTGTATCTGATGCTGCTGAAAAGCTGGTTGTTACAGGCAGACCTGGGGCTCGAACTGGTTAGTCTGGTTGTAACCTCTGAGGAGGCAGCATCTGCATTTTGATTTTCTTGTCTGTATTTGAAAGTGAGGAAGGAGATGTGATACACTACTGATTCTCAGATTATCTGTTTCACACGTCCATGACACTCCGGCCACATCTTAACAATATGATCTGAGGTGAGCCAGACCAGTAAAATAATAAAATATAAATAACGACAACTCCATACTGGTGTTCAATTTTCATTTCTATTATTTGATTCATTTAATGTTTTAATTGTTTCCATTAATCCATTTGGGTCTGTTTCATTATGTAAACTGTTCTTCTTTTATAGGCCTATGAGTCCATTTGTGCATCTGAAATGACCTGTGTGGTGTAGACATGTCAGAGCAAAATGTGTGTATAAGGAAAAACGGAAGTGTGTATGTAGGCAATTTTTTTTTTTTTTTCATCTTGACTCCAAGAGTCTTGTTTGCATTAAAACAGTAATGTATCACTGTCTGACCTTATTAACCCCTGTCCCTGACCTCTAACCCCTAATCTCATCCCAACGTTCCCACACAGAGGGGTCATGCCCTGTGTTCAGAGTTGTCACTTCTGTAACCCTTCCATGAAAAGAAAAGCATGTACTTTTCACATGAGGCTGACACAATCCACTTGTTAACCTTCGTTTGTATAGCTTGTCTTGTCACGGTGAAAAGTTATTGTGTGAGATGGAGTGTAGTTTGTGTCCAATCTGACAGCGTGGATTTAATCATTTTGCTTTTCTATTTGACCAACTACACAGTGAGGTGTTTTGTCCTGTGATCCACAAAGTAGCCCCCCTGTATGGTTTCTGGAGTGTGAGAAATGGGTTTAGAAATCAAACCTGACAAAAGGTAGCCTGAAGTAGATGTGTAAGACCTTTCTGTGTTAGAGGTTGATGGTTGTTTGAGACAGGGCACACTTCTACTTGTTAAGATTTACTTTGGGATTTACTAGGTAGTTTATGGTTTAGATGATAGAAGAGCAAAAACATGTTTTGTTTTATTTTTCTCCATCCAAATGAGACCTTGTGCAGTTATAGATTCCATTGGCTGATTAGCAAAACAGAAATATGTAAAAGCAAATAATCAGTTTAAAGTGCTATTAAGAGTGCTATTTGCTTTTTCTTTTCTTTTCTTTTTTTATGGAATTATCCATTTTAAAAAATTTCCCTGTGGTCTACATAAACTGTAAATGTTCTGCTTGGGTCTGAATTCTTCATTAATTCAACTCCACAGGTCCATCTTCAACCCTATGTATGACTAATAACGCCAGAAAGGTTGTTTTGAGCGCTGGCCCTTTAAATGCACATGAGACACTTCATGCCCCACCCCCTCCAGGTTGTTGACTGTGCTGCTCTGTTCAACCAGCAACTAAACATTTTAATGAATCAGTTAGAAGTTTGGCCATATTTTCAGTTTTTACTACAACCACTGCTGCTGATAAACAGTTATGTTGAACTTGAAGAAATGTTCATCAGAAGTGGACCTTATATGTGCAAATGTCATGATGTAACTACTTATAAACATAAAAAATTAAGCAGGAATTAAAATTTAGAAATGATAGAAATTGTGGAAATCTATTTAATTTTTGCCGAAATGAATATAAATATATGTTTGCAGCATCCTGGAGGGCTCAAATTCAAACTTTATGAACAATTAGGGTCCAAATACACCACAGATGTCAAACATGTGGCCCACCAAATGGTCCAATCCGGGAAGAATTTGTGAAATGTAAAAATTACACTTAATTAAGATATTAACAATCAATGATGTCAAAATCATTTTATATCAGGTTCCACATACAGACCAATATGATCTAAAGTGGGTCAGAACCAGTAGAATACTATTATAATAACCTAGAAATATTGACAACTTAAAATTTTTACTGTAAAAAAGTAAAATTACCTGGAAATGTTTTCATTAACAACCTATCCTTTTACAAGAAAATGTGAATAACCTGAACAAATGTGGAAAAAATGAAATGCCTTAAAAGGAGTATATGCAATTTTACCAATATTCTGCCTGTTACTAAATGTTTTGTGTATTTGTAATAGTTGCAATACACATGTGTACATGATAAACTGATAAACTGAGGTGGGATATTGTTATAATTGCACTTGTTGTTATTAATACATTTCATAGTATTCTGATTTTTTTTTTCCGAAACTTTGTAGATGTAAACATGATCATAATATAATTTTACTTTTTTCACTGTTATTATTTTACTGGTCCAGCCCACTTGAGGTCATGTTAGACAGAATATGGCCCCTGAACTAAAATGAGTTTGACACCCCTGAAATACACAAATAAATGAACTAAAGTACAAAACTACAAAATAAAACAATTAAAAGTAGGTTTATCTAAGTTTGCTTTAAGTGGTTTTTTTTTTTTTTTTTTTTTTACATATTGATATTATTAAAATATGAAGAAATTACAGTTTAAAATCAATTAAATTGTTAACTCTGAGTGCATGTACTTTGTTCAAGGTCCTGGATCTTAATCAAATGTCCTATCACAAGTTTGAAACAGCAGAAAACAAACAAATAAATAAATAAAAGGTGTGTGACAGAGTTTCAAAAATTTAATGAATCCCTCTGACTAACCAATGATGATAAAAACATAACCTACTAAGTAAATAAAGAGAGCAGATCTTTAGCACAAGAGGAAGTGGAAACTAAATCTCAAATGTTTTTGAAATATTTAAGGTTAATTATGGGGTAAAATTTATTGTAGGGACATACTATCTAAAAATAACAACAAAACACTGCTTTATCAACACAGCTAAAATGAATATTGGCAAAGTTTGTGTAAAAACGTGTACACATGTGCCCCAGAAACCCATTTCTTTTTCTATTGATAGAGCAGTACGTGCCTAAAAATACAGAAATGATTCTTAACTTGAATCATACAAGAGGAGAACAGCATTCTGGCATTAAGTCCTGGTTGGGTTTCAGTACAGGTTGTTGTGGTCTAGCCTACAAGGAGCATTGCCTGGCCCACTGTGGTGTTGTTTTAATGTGGTGTTGGGCTCAGAATTCTGTTAAAATGATTTAAGTCCAGCCAGGGACTACCAGTAACCAGCCTGAAAAATCTTCTCTCAGGTTGCCACTATGCAACGCCACAAAGACAAAGAGAGGTGTAGTTTGCTGCAGCTTGCTTAAAAAGGGAAAGTATGCAATCCAAAGTCTGCCAGTACACGGACTCTCCTTCAAGGGCCCATGTAGGATAATATCCCATATCATCACACAAACTCACACTATAACATTCAAAGGTCATCATATGTGCCTTTTGTGAGTTGATCCGTCAAATGTCTGGTGTCTATAGATATTTGCTCCAAAAAAGGAATCATATGTCCTCAAAGCGTCCTTGAATGAGATATTAAATCTCATAATGAGAGACTCTACCTTAGCCTAAAGGTGACAGCTAAAATCTGTCTAAGAACTACTCAAAGCTTTGTGCAATATTTTATCCCAATTGCAGAACTCTATATCACTCCTCAAGAAAAGGCTTATTAAGGCTTATTCCTTCAAATAGATGATATTAGCTTCTAATCCCACAGAGGGGCTCTGGTGACATCAGCAGGGAGGGAGCTTAGAGACTCGGCTAATTTGTGTAATGTTCAGGAACAATAAGATGGCGTGGTACAGTGTGTCATCCATCAGTGACTAATGCAATGTGGAATCCCTACCACAAGGAACTGATTAAATATCTGCTGTTTGTGAGGAGTCCATAACAATGCAGGAGTGATGTCATGATGGATGCATGTATGTCAAAGTATCTTCCAACCAACATTGTGTTTGATCTTTCTTTGGTTCGGTGGTTAACAATGAGCAATGGTCAGCTACTTCGAGCAACATTGGAAAATGTGAATGATGACACTTCCGGGTACGGCTAAATTTTATCTTAAAAGGTCTTGCCACTTTGACAAAAAGCATACACGCTTTGTTTTTTTAAACACCTAACCCAGACCTAGGAGCTAGATTGGGAGTCATTCATTTTCTGTACTGCTTAATCCTTGAGAGTAGGGATGCACCGATATCAGTAATGGGTGTTCATCTGATACTGAGCGTGTATACTAATACTAATACTCATAAAAGTGCTCCGATACAAACACACTGATACCACTTGATGGCGGCGTGATGTTGACATCAGAGTACAGCAGGTATGCAGCAGACGAGTAATTAATACCAGTAGTGTAGAGATTTTTCAAAATAAACAACAAAAGTAACAGTGACTGCGAGTTACATTAATGACAAAAATGGATATGTGTTATATCTGTACATTCAGTACGTTATTCTGTCTTTGCGTACCTAGATGGAGACGCAGTACCATCGGAACTGTGGAGGTAGAGGATCTGTTCAAAGAGCGACTGTTAGTTAAAGAAAAACTACTGACATATTTATGACAACTTACCGTCATCAATATCAACATTAGTATCCGCATTAATATTACCTCCTCTGTCATCGCCATGTTTGTTATCACTGAATCCAACACATTAAATGTCAGTAGCAGCGCTTTTTTCCAGTCAGACTAATGGCAACAACAATAAAGCACATTTTCAAAAGTACCTAAAAACTGTAATGGGATTATTAAATACTCATATCGGTACTCTGTATTCCAACTGCATTCCCACTAGATTCACAAGTAGGTTCACAGGGATGTCAGAGTCTATCTTTGCCTATGGGTGAAAGTGGGGGTACATCCTGGACATGTCAGTAATTCATTGTAGGTCTGACATATACAGAGGAACAACCATTCACACTTATGCATAATTTTTAGGCTGAGGTCGGGATTATTCTATAGAAAAGTATCTTGAACACATGGGGTATAGAATTTTCAATCAACTGATTTATATGTGAACTGCAGCTGAAAATGCATAATTTTGTGTTAATTCCACTTTGGATGACTTCCATCACACAAGTCAAGGGAAAAAAATATGTAAGACAACACATGCAGGTCCCTGTTTTTATATTCTTAGCATTCAAACATTAGCCTTGTCTATGTTGGTTAAGGTTACAGGCTGTGGTGAAAGACAAGTTTGTGTTGTTTGGTTTGCACTTGTTTTATATGAGGGTTTCTACAAACAAAAACACGGTTGTAGTTCCCCAGTGTTTCTATGTGGTCAAAGTTAAACACAGAGCATTGAGCTCCTTCTAGAACGTATTAACAGAACATATCGACTCAGTGGATGATATCAAATTCACAAGGGAGGATGTGGAGGAAAACAAACGGACCCATTTCAGCTGTGTTGTGTGAACTGAGGGGGGTGGAAGCCTCAGCATTTTAGTTTACTGTAACTCACACAGACTACTTCCTACTCCCACTGAGTCTAGGTTATCAGAACTGGGCTGAGTCAGCCAGAACTCAGGAACCTTAAGGATTACAAGGGAAATGTTGGAAAATTTAAAGACATTTAGAAGCTCTTTAGACCTGGCAATAATATGTGTCCCAGAAAATGTAATCACAGGGGCACAGCTGTAATGGAAGATGTGAACACATTCAGAATACACTGAGGACACTGAGATCTGATCACTCACACATTGAAAGGTGGGTGGAGCTTATGCAATGTCCATATTCTCGATCTAAACGCCAGTGCATCCGGGGACAGATTAAAGGACTGACTACTCACAGATGTCTTCCCTATGACTGAAACTATGCCAGCGTCTGTAATTTTTAGAGATACTGCATCGTGCTTCTTAATAGCCACTTATACTGTGAGGATAAACAGGAGTTCAGATTCTATAGAAAATAGATAAAACATACAGAATGGTCAAAGTTCACATTGAAACTGTATTAACTGACTCTCAATGTATCCTTGTGTATTGAGTAACAGGTAAGAAAACACTCCACGGTACAAAATTTGAGTTATTTTTGAGCCACACAATGAATTTAACAGTGAAAACATTATGAATCAAGACGTACTGGAGATGAATTCTAATGTCAGATGTAAAGAAGTGGTGTCAGACACAACAAACCCGCCCCTTGCACATATTGTAGCTTATTTTGGCATCTATCCAGCTGATGTCATCATCTCTGTGTATGTGGTGATGTCAGCATATCAATTTCCTCCATATATGCCAAGTTTTAAGTAAATTGACACAAAATGTACATTTTTAGAGACATTTGAAAATTCATACATTATATGTAAATGGGAGGGAGAAAAAAGATTTTCAAAATTCATTAAATATTTTAACTTTAATCTGCTTTCGCTAATCTGTTTTGGGTCACTGGCAGTCTATAAACCCAGTTTGGTATGAGTTCAACCAATAGTTTTGCTGCTACAGTGTTAACAATCAAACACACACAAAAAAATACTGAACCAAAAATAAATACTACTTGCCTCCCCTTTAGGGGGCATGGTAATAAAAACACCTTTGAGCCAGACACATGGTCAGATCATGCATGTCAGTTAGTCTGAACAGGGTCTTTGCATGAACTTTAGAAGACCCTAAATAATCACAAACCATTTCCAAATACTTTTTGTTTTTCTAAATAGAGTAATTAAGAAAGACATCAAATGCATTCCTTAAACATAGTAGAAAATGGCTTAGATGTAGTTATGTGTCGACAAAAAATTAGGTGGTGTGATATGCATCTGCAGGTGTTTTTTCAGCATCTCATCCCTCACATAGATGATAATAAACAGAGCACAGATGTTTCTCCAATCATTTTGTGGGTATGTCATTAAATAAGTGACGTTATGGCATGATAGGAGCAGAGCAATCATCCTCATGTGTAGTCAAACTGGCAGTAAGTGGGTACTGGATGTCACTAAAAAGCTACACAAACATCTGCTGTAGCGTTCATTTTAGCACCCAACTGTGGCACAGTCTGCAGCCCACTGTAACTCCCCAGAGACTCCACAACTAACAGATGGCAGCAAAATCTACTGTACTTATCTACAGTATGTGTGTATCTGTTAATGTATGTGTGTATATACACATTTTCCTGGATATGCTCAGTATCGGGCAAGCTACTTGGAAAATGTAGTGAGCAAGTGAGCCTGCCTTGAAAGAAGCTACACCACACCGGAGCTACCACCCAGTTAAATGTAACAAACTAAGTTACACAAACACCACAGATGGAGCTCACTACATGTGAA
>JAPSES010124446.1:0-16147 GCA_029822895.1 Maxillicosta whitleyi
CAAAGGAATCACTGAAAACTACTTACAGCGTCAGAAAAGTCCATGGAACTGGAGCTCTGCACGCTCACGTGTTCCGCAACCTTGGAAAACTCAGTCATGATGAATACTCTGCAATTTGAGGTGAGGTGCTTGACCAAAACAAATGTGTGAAGCTCTGATCTGTGAATTTAACGCACTGTCGTCACCAAATGTTGATTCAACTGTTGAAAATGATCAGATTGATATATTATAGGGATTGATACGAAGGTTGTTAAATTTAAATTGTTAAATTTATTTATTTTCAATTTACTACCTTTTGTGTCACTTTAAAGTCATAATATTATGAAAATAAAATTGCAATAGTGTAATAAACAGCCATAATATATTAATTGTAATCCTTAAGCCTTGTTGATCTCAGAGTTTCTGGTTACAGCGCTAGCCCTTCAGTCGACCACTCCAGTCTGTTCCTCCACAAACGGAGAAATTTACTCCTTATCCGTTCTATTCTTATGATGAAACAAACTGAAATATGTGCAAAAATATGTACTTGTCTTCGACGTAGACTTGGACTAATGCTAACGTGGTGATGGTGGGTGGGGCTAATAAGCTCAGTATTTGGTGGGCGGGGCTAATAGACTCAATATTTGATGGGTGGGGCTAATAGACTTAATGTTTGATGGGTAGGGCTAACAGGCTCAGTATTTGGTTGCTGGGCTAATAGGCTCAGTATTTGGTTACTGGGCTAATAGGCTCAGTATTTGATGGGTGGGGCTAATACGCTCAGTATTTAATTGCCGAGCTAATAGGCTCAGTATTTGGTGGATGTGCTCAGTACTTGATGGGAGGGGCTAATAGGCTTAGTATTTGGTGGGCAGGGCTAATAGGATCAGTATTTGGTGGATGGGGCTAATAGGCTCAGTATTTGGGGGATGGGGCAAATAGGCTCAGTGTTTGGTTGCTGGGCTCATAGGCTCAGTACTTGATGGTTGGGGCGAATAGGCTCAGCAATTGGTGAGTGGGGCTAATTGGCTCAGTATTTAGTTGCTGGGTTAAGAGGTTGGGAGGGGCTAATAGGCTTAGTATTTGGTGGGCAGGGCTAATAGGCTCAGTATTTTGTGGATGGGGCAAATAGGTTCAGTATTTAGTGGGTGGGCTAACAGGCTCAGTGTTCGGTGGGTGGGGCTAATAGGCTCAGTATTTGATAGGTGGGGCTAGTAGACCTAGTATTTGGTGGGTGGGCGAATAGACTCAGTATTGGGTGGGCGGGCTAATAGGCTCAGTATTTGGTGGGCAGTCTAATAGGCTCAGTATTTGGTGAAAGGGGCTGATAGGCTCAGTATTTGGTGGGCAGTCTAATAGGCTCAGTATTTGGTGGGTGGGCTAATAGGCTCAGTATTTGGTTGCTGGGCTAATAGGCTCAGTATTTGGCCTTTGTTCGAAAACTCCAAATGACAGTAGAACCTCCCAGAATGTTCCAGTTCTATATTATAAGAACAGTGGGTACGACTGGATTCTAAATTAGGATACTTTTACACCTGTTTAAAAGTACGTTATTCTGGGAACATTGCGACTTATTCTTATAAAATGATGACTCTTTGTATTTGATGTATTTGATTTTATTCTTGTAAAATTCCGGGTTTTATGTGTATATTTTTGTAGCTACAGACCTAGTAGTGACAGTGGTTTTTCTTTGTGTCTGCGCTCCTAATCATCCTCTGGAGCTACAGACCGAGCTTCTGCATGAGTGTTTACAGTCAATGGGCTCCTTTACCTCCTTAAGACATCCCATGAAGTTGTTGCTAACAGGAGAGCCGGGCAGGTCTGCTGTGCTGGGGCTTCCACCCACATAAAAGAAGTCATCAGAGCCCAGCATGGTGTAGTCCTCCTGGGTGTAACCCGTTGTGGTCAGAATCCCATCCACTGATATCGTCACCTGACAAAGAAGAGTGAATAATGATGAAAGGAGTAAGTGTTGTTAGGGCGGGGCAATGTGCACGTTTTCTGTAATATTACTACTATCACACCATCATTATTACTATTACTGTTGTCATCACTATTACTGTTACTACTCTTGTTATTGCTCTGGTTTTATGTAATTCGTTCATGTAATGTTCGTTTTCCATTGGACGTGTGTCCTAAATGTCTTCCGAACAGAAGTGTGTCCTGTGGGTTTGTCCATTCAGTCCAAATGTGCTGATTAGTTTCTTTCTTCTGGTAGATGTCAGTAGAAGTCATTCCATAAACATGATAAACCCAAATCTGGGTTGTTTTGAATCTAGAATGTTCTTTACCCTCTGTCTGATACTAAAGGATCAAATCAGCTGTTTCCTGCTGTGTACACACATACACACACAGGTTTGGTTCAACTCTTCTTCTCTTGTTGGAACATCCATCAACATCTGTGTTTGTTTTGGTCATGTGACTTTAGTTCGATGGTACAGTTTAACTTCACTGGAAAAACCACCTCTTGGAAGATCAAAAACTTTTCATTGAAAAATTAGAGTTTTGGCAAAATTGTGTTTTCTCCATTAGACAAATTTCTATGTAAAAGTTATCATATAGTTAGAGCATGACTAACAGTGATTTAATATTTAAGCAAATATTCGGGGTAATGTATTGAGCTAATATTTTGGCTAATAGAGTTACTGCTGTGTGATGTTATATTTAATTTATCATATGCTCTCAGTTTAATTAAGTCCTAACCCTGGTCTGATAATACTATGACACTAAGAATATTAATAACTCTAATACTAACATCAACATTTCAATCTATTTAGACTCTTTTACAGTTATGGAACATATGAACAGTATTGTGCAACAATACACAATGATGTTGAGAACAGCTAACTCTGTGTGTGGACGAGTGATAAATACAAACTATGTAAACAGTCAATACTTGTACAAAGCTATCTAAAAACCTTCAATGAACAGTTGAGAAACTTTAAACATTTATGTAATAAATATGTTGATGAAGAAACAGAGGATGTAAATCAGTGCATGCCACATCCATTCTGCATTATCTATTACATTAAGTGAAAAAGGAAAAAAACAATCCAAGAAAGGACAAAACCATTCAAACCCCAGAGGAAAGGTGGAAGAACCGATATCAAACTTTGATTGCAACAGTAGTCGAATTCTATGAAACCAGACCCATAGATTTGATCAGAATTTTGCTGTAAAAAACAATTAAAGCTTCACACCAGCTTTGACTTTTGGCCACCCACCCCTCTCAGTTAGTCTTGAATATTGGAACAGTTGAATATTTCGGGACATGTCATGTTTGTCTTCGACACTAAAAACAACACAAAGGAGTTGTCAGTGGTCATGACATTGTTTTATGTGAAAAGACCACTTTTAGTGGTAACTGCTTTAAAGAATCCCAGGTAAATGGACTTACTGTCACATACAGGAACATCTAATATCAGTTCAAGACATTCAACCGTACCCTCCTCTATGGTGACATTAAAAAATATGAAGGACATTATTTTAAGAAGATTTTTTTTTAGGTAGGGTTAGGAACAGGGTTAGGGTTAGGAACAGGGTTAGGAACAGGTTTAGGGTTAGGATCAGGGTTAGGAACAGGATTAGAGTCAGGAACAGAGTTAGGGAAAGCGCCAGGGTTAGGAACAGGGCTAGGGTTAGGAACAGGGTTAAGAACAGAACTATGGTTAGGAACAGGGTTAGGGTTAGAGTTAGGAACAGGGTCAGGGTTAGGGCAAGAGTTAGGAATAGGGTTAGGGTTAGGAACAGGGTAACGCTTATGATTAGGAACAGGGTTAGGAACAAAGTTACGGTTAGAAACAGGGATAGGGTTAGAAACAGGTTCATGGTTAGGAACAGGGTCAGTGTTAGGAACAGTGTTAAGAGTTAGGGTTACAAACACGGTTAGGGTTCCTAGACATTAAAAATGCTTGTATCCATTTTCACTCCTTTAAGGGTTCAGGTCAGACCTGAACATAATGACCATATGGTTTCATATTCCATCCAATCATGTCATGATAGTCTCATACTGTTGCAACCACAGTCACACAACATGTGCAGACAAACACACATGGAAGGATTTGGCAGCAGTGGACCCTCCCAGCAGTGCTTCTGTGTGTGGTACCAGTGCTTCTGTGTGTGGTATCAGTGCTGATGTGTGTGGTACCAGTGCTGATGTGTGTGGTACCAGTGCTGATGTGTGTGGTACCAGTGCTTCTGTGTGTGGTACCAGTGCTAATGTGTGTGGTATCAGTGCTGATGTGTGTGGTACCAGTGCTTATGTGTGTGGTACCAGTGCTTCTGTGTTTTCGTACCAGTGCTTCTGTGTTTGGTACCAGTGTTTCTGTGTTTGGTACCAGTGTTTCTGTGTTTGGTACCCGTGCTTCTGTGTTTGGTACCAGTGCTTCTGTGTTTGGTACCAGTGATTCTGTGTTTGGTACCAGTACTTCTGTGTTTGGTACCAGTGTTTCTGTGTTTGGTACCAGTGCTTATGTGTTTGGTACCAGTGCTTCTGTGTTTGGTACCAGTGTTTCTATGTTTGGTACCAGTGTTTGTGTGTTTGGTACCAGTGCTCTGTCAGGACTGAAAACACAGTGAACCTGTACAATGTCAGAGCCCTTTAAGTGGATGAGGTGAGGAGGAAAAACATGGACTATTTATAAGGAATAGGTTTGGGTTTTGTCTGAAGGTTTATTTACTTTAATATTAAATCTCTTTCTAAATGTTTCTGCTGAACACGACCTCAGATTAAATGTTCCCTTTGATTTAATTTTGGAAAAGCCAAAGTATGCAAATGAATGAAAATTAAAATACGTAAATAAGTTGACAGTCATGAAATGGGAGACATAGACAGCTTTTCTTTTTTACATTGTTTGACTGTGTTTTCCATTTTGGATCAAACTGCTTTTCTTACTTTTCCTTTTCTTTATGTTAATGTGTGGCCCTGGTACTGTCAGCCTGCAGCAGAGAGGAGCATTAGGGTAACACTGATCCATCTATGGAGGTGCCTCAGGCGCCTGATGTGGACTGGACATGAGTTAACCCAAACCCTCACAGTGTAGTATTTGTCATATCCACTCAGGTTGGGTGGGGTTCACATGCACAGATGTTTTCCTTCAGCAGATACAGCTGTCCAGTCTTTATGATACTGCGTTTTCTTTCAGTGCATTTACACAGGATGTACCACATGTTTGTCCTGGACTTTACACACGTTTCCTCACTTCAGCAGGTTCATTCCTACAAAAGTAACACCATCACCACATGTCTGCGTTTACTGAAACAGGCTAATGTTCACTGTCCAGGTTACAAAGGTATATACGATAGCTTCCACCTGAAGCCTCCAGAGCCTGACGTCATCAGGGAACTGTTTACTGTGTTTAACTGCTTTAACTGGAACTGTTTACTGTGTTTAACTGCTTTAACTGGAACTGTTTATGTCAGACTGAAAACAAGAGTGTTTACTGCAGCTTTAACTGGAATTGTTAAAGAAGGGCTAAATAATGAATTTTAAAATCACATTTTATCACTGATGAGTTTAATGTCTGTTTTAATAAAACGTTTTCTTTTTTATGCCTCTCTTGTGACTCTTTTAAGTCTCATTTAAAGCACTTGGAATTGTCCTGGACATGAAATGTGATCCAAATAAAGGTTCGTGACCTAAAGCACAGACTTCTGACAGACACAGGAGGATCATGTGTACATGAGCTGAGGTCCACAGGTGTGTGTTCTCCATAAACACACAGTGTCTGTGTTACTGACCTTAACTAAGAGCTGAAACCACACCCCCACAGCTGTGAAACCACACCCCCACAGCTGTGTCATGTGTCAGGATCACATGTCGGTGCTTCTGTCTCTGAACATCCACTGGTTAAAAGTTCAATATTCTGTTACAATTCTTCTGTTGTGTTGTTTGAACTGGACAGCATGTGTTCTTACTGCAGGGAGGGTCACTGTCAGCTTTAACGTCTTCACTTAAATGAATGAAGGTGAAACGTGTTCATACATGTTCAGAAGGGGTTCCCAAAGGGGGGGGCATGAGATGATTTGCAGAAACCTGTTGATGTGATCCCAGAGATGGTTAGGCCTGATGAAGGGCAGTACTGATGCACCTGCACTCTGATGGAAGGATACTGAAACAGTGGGATCAGGTTGCATGGAAGCCCTTTTATTTTGAAAGAGTAACGCTTTCAATAACGTGACGACAGCGACAAACAGGTTCGGTATTATTGGTCCGACATGCTTGTGACTGAGTCACATTAATACAAATCAAAACAGGCCAATAAACATTGTAAAACATGAACCTAAATAAACTTTAACATCAACCCCCCTTGAACCCCTGCACAGAAAGCATAACACAATGAGTCACATGTCCAGTACCCATAATGCAATACAGCCAATATGCTATAGTGTCATTGTGTGACTTCTGTGCACAAAGTTTTTTGATGCTACAGTCACTTCAGGGACAGCGGGGGCTCCAGTCTGTGGTGCAGTTATTTTGGGGGTTACGAGTTTAAGGGTTTGGGAACCCCTGCTTTAAGGAAAAGAAATAAACAGAAGCTGAAGGTTAGAAAAGCAGAGCCCAGACCTTAGTCTGACATTTAATCTGCATGAAGAACAAAGGTGCACCGCAAACCAAAACTGAGCATAAAAATGACATGTACCAGACAGTGGAGCATGTTTACCAGCGCGTATCCAGAGTTGGACTGTTTGGCACAAAGGTGGATGACACATGGATTAATATGAGTGAGCTTCATTCGACAACACAAAGTCAAAACATGATGGTCACAGATCGGAGCTCACACGTGTGAGTGTGTCTGCGTGGCCTTTGCATGTACCGTGGCGTTTACATGTACCGGGCCCCTACCTGCCGGAGGTTGCGTGTAACTTTGACATCATGCCACGAGTTGTCATTGAACTTCCCGTTGACCGGTTCAACAATGGCCTCAAAGGCTCCTGAACCCAGGTTAATGACCAGGGACACGGCGCCGTCTTTCAGGGCCAAGTTGACATAGTCAGCTGACTTGCCAGTGTGAAGGATGAGGCCGTTGCGCTGCCACGTCTTGAAAGACAGTGTGATCTCATCACTGCTGCTCTGGATTGGGTTCTGGGAAAGGTCGTAGCAGAAGTACTCAGAGCCCCGGAACGTGGCCACATTCTCTTCCCTCGCTGTGTGGAAAAGAAAAACAAGTTTAACATAAACCCTTTAAGGTTCACATTTAAAATAAACCATTAAAGTTTAATGTTGAACATAAACCCTTAAAGGTTCATATTTAAAATAAACCCTTAAAGGTTCAAATTTAAAGGTTCATATTTATCATAAACCCTTAAAGCTTCATGTTTAAAATAAACCCTTAAAGGTTCATATTTATCGTAAACCCTTAAAGGTTCATATTTATCATAAACCCTTAAATGTTCATATTCCTTAACTCCTCTTTTCTTAGTCTGTGCTTCATTTCTTCCTAATAGTTCACACAGGTTGAATCTGAACCTCCAGCTGCTAATAAACTATCTTTACATTCATTTGGACACAAATCCAATGTTTGTCCAACCTGTTTGAATTCATTCTGCATTGGTCTATAACTAGTCTATAACCATAGCTACTCTATAACTAATATATAGCTATAACTAGTCTATAACTAGCTCCGTCCCCACATTTGCTCATATAAGGTCCAGACTTCACACCAACAGGACAGAGCGTGCCATTAACCTGGAGGGGGCGGGGCCTGAAGTGTCTCCTGTGCATTTAAAGGGCCAGCACTCCAAATCACCTTTGTGGTGTCATTAGTCATAAATATGTTTGTAGATGGACCTGTGGAGTTGGATGGATGAAGAATTCAGACCCAAGAAGAACATTTACAGTGTATGCAGAACACAGAGAACATTTACAGTTTATGGAGAATAAAGGGACATGTTTAAAAGGAACAAGGACATTTAAGAACAGAATAAGAACACTGGTTGAAGTCAATTCCATGAAATTGTTTTAAAACTATGCTGCAGATCCAAAATGGGGTTGGTAGCACTACTATCAAAAGTGTAAACGCTTATGTGTTTTTATAGTATATAATAGTATTTATAGTTTTAGAGTGAAACTCCATCAAGTAGACATTGTGTTACTATGTCCCAGGTGAGGAACCTCCCTATGGAAAGGATCTTCTATTCTCCTTCCTCTCATCATTTCATTTAACTAGCATACATGTTCAAGCCCATCCCACTATGACAACTCCAGCCCATCCCACTATGGCAGCTCCAGCCCATCCCACTATGGCAGCTCCAGCCCATCCCACTATGGCAGCTCCAGCCCATTCCATGACGCCAGATAGAGTACTGAGGTGATCTTCAGGGAAAAACATTGAATGGCTGCTGTTGCATGATGGGAACACCTATAGGAAGGTTCTGGAGCTTCCATGAGCGGTTACACCAATGGGCCAGAACAGATACCGTCTAAAAGCTCCAAACAATGTGACTTTATCAAACATGTGCCACAGAATTGAAATATGAAATGGGCTGTTGGCTAACGCAGGGTGTTCATGGATGATTCCCTGAGCTCTGCATGCATCATAAAAACACACCTTCCATGACCTTAACAACATACGTTTGTCGGTAAAATGAGGCGATCGACTAAGAACAACAACTTACGAACTAGTGCATTTCTGAGAAATTTCAGTGTCACAGTGTTGAAAAAATAAGGAACTGGAGGAATGTCCTTGATCTTCCAATTGTGATTGAGGAATTTTTGAAATGTCCAAAAACCTATGAGCTACAGAGAGCTGTGATCTGACAAGAGCAAAGGTCTGAGCAGTGAAACCATCATCTTCTGTCAAATAAGGATCTCTTTACAAAGCAGTTGTGCTTGTGATAAGATGGAGCTAAGCACTGATGAGAAAAGCCCAAATGGACCAGGTGTGTGACCTTGGTAGGCAACATGATGAAAATAGAGAAAAAGGCCCAGTAATAAGACTGAGTCAGGAGTCATTATCTGTCAGATCAGTTACAATCAACTCACTGCTTCCTGAGTAGAAGTGCTACAGACGCTGGGATTGGCTGGAGAGCAACACACTCTGTCACCAAAACAGTCGGAGGATTCGCATGAGTGCAGCTTCATATTCTCTGCAACAAAGCCCCGCCCCCCGCCCCCCCCCCCCCCCCATTCCCCTGCACTGAAAAGAAGAAGAAAGGATGAATCAAAATGGCTGCTGCTTGTGTCTCCTTAACACAGAGACTTCAAGCATCCACATGATTTATTCCATCAACATGGAGCAGATAAAGGAAAAGGCACAGCTGGAATTACAAATGGAAAGTCACACAAACGCAGACATTCCAGAACCGTCCTTTAGAAAAAAATCTGTGTTGAATTCAAGTCAGATTGAATAGACAAAGAAAACGTTGATGATGAGTCAGAATGATGGTTTAACAGAAGGCAAGACTGTGTGTGTGTGTGTGTATGTATGTATGTGTGTTAGTGTGTATGTATGTATGTGTGTGTGTGTGAGTGTATGTATGTGTGTGTGTGTGTGTGTGTGTATGTATGCATGTATGTGTGTGTGTGTCTGCGTGTATGTATGTATGTGTGTGTGTGTGTGTGTGTGTGCGTGTATGTATGTGTGTGTGTGTGTGTGTGTCTGTGTATAGTGTTGTGTACTGATGTATACTGTTGTATATCAGTGTATACTGGTTTATACTGGTGTGTACTGGTGCATACTGGTATGTACAGGTGTGCACTGGTGCATACTGGTGTATATTGGTGCATAATGGTGTGTATTGTTGTGTACTGGTGCATACTGGTGTATACTGTGACTGGATAGCTTAGTGGATTACACCAGTGACTTTAGTGCAAAAGGCTGCCAGTTTAAATCCCAAGTGGGCCCTTGAGCAAGGCCCTTTACGCTACACATGCCTACACCTTGTAAGTCGCTTTGGATAAAAGCGTCAGTCAAATGTAATGTACTGGTAAATGTTCTGCTCTACTATAGTTCTGTTCTACACTTTGGTCAAATCTCTTTCCAAAGCCTCACATTCACCCATTCACACACACACTCATACACCAGTAGGAGGATACTACACAAACATACCATACCAGACCTACTGGGAGCAATTTAGGGTTCAGTGTCTTGCTCAAGGACACTTCAACTTGAGGACAGTGGGAGCCAGGACCGCCAACCCTTTGGTCATTGGACAACCTGCTCTACCAACTGAGCCACAGCCGCCCATTACACTGTTGGTTCTGGGTCTGTCCTGGTTCATCTACAGTCCACAGTACACTGGACTAACTAGACTGGACTAGACTGCACTGGAGTAGACTAGACTGGACTAGACTAGACTAGCCTAGACTGGACAGCACTGGACTAGCCTAGCCTAGACTGGAATAGACTGAACTAGCCTAGACTGCACTGGACTGGACTAACTAGACTGGACTAGACTAGTTTGGACTAACTAGACTGGACTAGATTTCTGAAATTGACTGGACTAGCCTAGATTGGACTAGACTAGCCTAGACTGGATTGGACTAAACTAGACTAGCCCAGACTGGACACAGAAGTGTTTATGGAGGATGTGGGAACTGTTTATAGTGGACACAGGAACTGTTTATGGAAGGCACAGGAGGTCTGTTTTTGGTTCTAGTGGTTCTGTCATAGTTCTGTCCTGCATGAAGAACACATGAGTGGGACCAACAGGTCACATGTTGGACGGAGGCGTGCTCTGGCAGGTGGAAGCCGTTGGACTCTGCTGGGTGGACCATCTGTCGGCCTCTGAGGAAAACAGACTATAGCGCTGCGTTCTATATGACTCAACCTTACAAACTGATCCCACGCATATGAAGACACACCTTTGAGGGTATTGACGACACTAGAACCGATCAGCCTGGGGGACGTGATCACATGACGTCTGAAACGGGATCAGTCAGAAATGGTAGGACAGAAAGTCACATGGTTTGGTGGAATGTTTCTATTGGATCCAAGTATGACATGGAAGTATTTGGGGGGTCAGAGGTCATGGGCACCTTGGCCTCTGCTCTGACTATTAATAACTTTCAACCTTCAGAGGAACCCTTTAGCAAGTACTCAATCAACCATAAACAATCAAGTTATGATGTCACAGACACAGGTATGATGGTTTGTTTTGTTTGTTTTTTCCTGTTTGTTTGTTTCTTATGTTTCTTTAGTTTTGTTTTTAGTTTAGTTTGTTATTGTTATTTTGTCTTGTTTTGTTTTTTATTACTTTTGTTTCATTTGTTTTGTTTCTACTTGTTAGTTTGTTTTCGTATGTTTCTTTAGTTTTGTTTTTAGTTTAGTTTAGTTTTTTGTTGAGTATTGTTTGCTTGTTTTGTTTTTTGTTTGTTTGTTTTCTTTTCGTCACCTGTGAGTTACCACTTTCTACTGCGTTTTATTTTTTAGACGCTTATTTCATGTGATGCCTTGTTGTTGTTGTTTCAAACCAGTGTTTTTGCATCATTTGGGACAGTTCCAACCCTCAACCAAATGTAACTCAACAATTTCCCCTGCATTAATAAAGTGTTCAGCTCCTGATTCTGAAATACAGGGTGTCCCAAAACCTGGACAACAGTTCTTTGTATTTTACAAACTTCCAGTGAAAACTTCAGTGTGGGTCATTTCATGAAGTTCCAAAGTTAGTGCAGATGTTTGGTGTGTGACACGACGGTGGAGTACAAATCTGTCCAAATCTGATTTCCTGTTGGTATTTGATTATTAGTTTTTCGACCAAATTCAGGTTTTGTATTCACATGTGACTGAATATATTATACACTGTTATAATATAATACTACTAATAATAATCAAAACACACGGCTTCATGGAAACCGGATGGTTGTACCAGGCAGAGCAGTGATGTCTCAGGTGTGATGGAGACACTGAGGAGACATTCCATCCTGTTGTCCAGGTAGACCGCGTCCTGTTGGACTAATGGGTGAAACTGTGTCCACTCAGTACTTTTACTATGACTGAACTCTGTCATCAGACTGTCTTTGGCTCCTCTACTCAGATAAGAGTGGAATCCATTTATTCACTACATTTGGCACACGTCACGTTCAGAGAAAATTTTTTGATAAAATGTAAAAATTAAGCCCATATACCAAAATGTGCTCTCTAGCACCATCTATGTAAAAGCACGCATAGAAACCCTCGTGGGCAGTGGTAAAAACAAAAAACAAACAAAAAAACCCCAATGCCACTACAGTACAGCAGATACAGGGACACCCCAGGAGATAATTCCAACAGGAAGTTAGCAATGTGCTTTTCAAAGTAAAAGCTTCAAAACTAATCTGCTCTGGTACCGTTTGTCACATATAGCATCAAAACAAGGAGTAAATCTTGCTGTAAAAATTGACTGTACAAAATGAACATAACAGCCTTAGTTTTTTTTTTTTATATATATAAACATCCAGAAAACTGCGAAGTTTTAATCTGTTCTGACTTTGATCACACATCTTAAATTTTCATACATTCAGTTGCATAATACATCTACGACGCAAACATACACCCATTTCTAATGGGTGAAGCTTTGGCCTGGAAGAGGGGTCATCAGGTGGACCCCAACCTTCACTGGGTGAACCCTTAACCACTACACCCTCCAGTTGGCAGGTCAACAGTGACTGGACAGATCACTGCCCCTCTCACAAGACTCATCACAGCACAACCATTATGGATATGGGATGTATGGTTATGAATTAATCACAATGTTTATACTTCAGTTTTAGAATTTCTCCACATTAAACTGCCATTGGACCCCCCCATATATATATATATATATATATATATATATATATACATACACAAACACACATACAAACAGATGCAGGAGCATAATTAAAAAGGATGAAGTAAAAATGGTTCCTCTGCATCAAACAAACCCTCAGTCAGTGGAGGATGAGTCCCAAGAACAGAACAGAACAGGCCTGGGCTGAGGGAAGGAGAAGCAAAAGATTCAGTGACATGGAAAAAAGATAACCATCAGTAATTTCAGCGTGCTGGCGGATTTCCATTTGTTCCGACAGTTTGACCAATGGTGTGTTTGGATGTGTGCACCAAACAAGAGATAAGGTAGAACGAGGAGGAGCAGATAGGAGGGTTAGAGCTACTGAAGCATGAGGAGCAAAGAGGAGCAGGAGGAGGGGTTCCCACGACGATGATGTAAAAAGACAGGAGCCCCACAACTGCACCACGTCAACTACATGACAAAAACTTAAAAGCAACAGCATCAACTACTACACAACAACAGTGTCAAGAACATCACAATATATATATATATATATATATATATATACAGTAGGGTCTGGCATGGCACATTAATATAGTAGCTGCCTATGGGTGAATGTGAGGGTTTGTAAAGCGCTTTGAGTACCAAGGTGTAGATATAGCGCTATATAAGTGCAGTCCATTTACCAGGGTCAACAACCTGAGGATAACAGTGTAAACCATCCCACAGCAACAACAACAACCATACAATAACAGTGTTAACAGCATCAACATCCAAACAAAAAAGGTCAACAACCACATGACAAAAACGAAACAGTAACAGCATCAACAATAGCACAATAGCATCAACAACCACACAACAACAGTGTCAAAAACTGCACAACAATAATGTCAACAATTTCACAACAGCAGGGTCAATAACCAAATGAAAACAGCCACACAATGACATTGTCAACAAACACACATCAACAAACGCATGACAACCAATGCACAACAACACCATCAACAACTGCATGACAAAAGCATCAACCACCACACTACAACAGTGTCAACAACCACACAAAAACAGTGTCAACAACTGCACGACAACAGCATCAACAACCACATGACAACAGCCGTCAACACCCAAATGAAAAACACCTACAACAACCGCATGAAAGAAAAATGGCAACAGGATCAACAACTGCACAACAACCAAATGACAACAGTGTCAACAATCACATGACACCAGTGTCAACCACCACACAACAACAATCACATGACAACACCATCAACAACTGCAGGAAACCAGCGTCAACAACCACACAAAAACAACCACACAACAACAGTGTCAATAGCCACATGACAAAAACAAACAGCAACAGTGTCAACAATTGCACAACAATAGTGTCAACAACCACACGAAAACAGCGTCAACAACCGCAAAACAACAGCATCAACAACCACATGACAATAGTCAAAAACCATGTCAATGACTGCAAAAAACAGCAGCAATACCCAGAAGAACACAGAGACAACAACCCTACAGCAACAGCATCAACAACCACACAACAGTGTCAACAATTGCACAAGAACAACATGAACAACCGCACAAGTGCAGCGTCAACAATCACATGGCAATAGCGTCAATAAACGCACGGCAGTAGCTTCAACAATCACATGACAACAGCATTAACAACCACACAACAACATTGTCAATGTCCACACGACAATAGCATTCACAACCACAGGATAACAATGTCAACAACCACACAACAATAGCATCAATAATTGCACAATAACAGGGTCATCAACTGCATGACAACAACCAAAAGACAACAGTGTAAACAATCAAATGACATGAGTGTCAACATATGCATGAACAGCAACCACATGACAACAGCATGAACACCCAAACAAAAAAAACATCAACAAATACACGAGAATAGTGTCAACATTCACGTGACAACAGTGTCAACACGATGACATTGTCAACAATCGCACATCAACCGCAGGATATCAGCATCAAATACCACACAACAACAAGGTCTTACACACATACAATGGCACGACAACCAAATGACAGCAGTGTCAACAACTACAAAACAACAGCATCAACAACCACATGACAACAGCACAAACAACCACATGAAAAAAAAAAACACAGGACGACAGTGTCAACAATCGCACAACCATAGTGTAAACAATTGCATAACAACAGGGTCAACAACTGTATGACTAAAAACAAACAACAACAGTGTCAACAACCACACAGCAACAAATGCACAACAACACCGTCAACAACCATAGGAAATCAGTGTCAACAACCACATGACAATAGCATCAACACCCACATGACAAAAAACAAACAGCAACAGCGTCAACAATTGCACAACAATAGTATCAACAACCACACGAAAACAGCATCAACAACCGCACAACAACCACATGACAATAGTGTCAATAACTGTGTCAACAACTGCAGAAAAACAACATCAACACCCACAAAACAACAGAGACAACAACCCAATGACAACAGAATCAACAACCGGACAACAACAGCATCAACAATTGCACAACAACAGCATGAACAACTGCACAAGTGCAGTGTCAACAACCATATGAAAACAACCACATGACAACAGGGTCAACAAACACATGACAATAGCATCAACAATCATATGACAACAGCATCAACAACCACACAATAACATTGTCAATGACCACACGGCAACAGCATTCACAACTGCAGGATAAGAATGTCAACAACCACACAACAATAGCATCAACAAACACATGACAATAGCGTCAACAACCGTATGAAAACAGCCACACGATGACATTGTCAACAACTGCACATCAACAACCACATAACAACAAATGCATGACAACATCATCAACAACCGCAGGAAATCAGCATCAACAACCACACAACAATATTGTCAATGACCACATCAATAACCGCGTCAATAACCGCACGCCAACAAATGCACAACAACAGCGTCAACAACCACATGACAATAGCATCAACAACCATACGACAACAGCATCAAAAACCAAACAACAGTGTCAACAAGCACATAACAACATTGTCAATGATCACACGACAACAGCATTCACAACCGCAGGATATCAGCATCAAATACCACACAACACCAGGGTCAACAACTGCACGAAAATAGCCATATGACATCATTGCCAGCAACCACATGATAATACCATCAACAAATGCACAACAACATTGTCAACAACCACATGACAACAGCATCAACAAGACAAGAACTCCATTAACAGTCAATCTCTGCATCTACATAAGTTCACAGTTCGATTATAAGAGCTGATTTTTACCTCCGCCAAGGAGATTATGTTTTTGCCGGTGTTTGCCTGTCTGTCTGTCTGTCTATCTGTTAACAAGATAACTGAAAGGAAGAAATGATTAACTTTTGGGGGTGATCTGGAAGAAATCCTGGATTCTGGATCACTTTGAAATTTTCGTTAAC
>JAPSES010124476.1:0-16145 GCA_029822895.1 Maxillicosta whitleyi
ACAGTGAATAGTGATCCATGAATCCACATGATGACAGAACAAAACTACACCATAGACGGTCACATAGATTCAGTCTTTGGTGGCGAACATAAAAAATTCAGATGAGAAAATACGCAACAAGCGAGTTTTTGGCAACTCTGATCAGATGACAGGAAGTAACGCGCTGTGTCGGAGTAATGAGTCAACCTGAGATGAGCTGGTCCCATGTAAGTGGGAAAGAACCACAGGAATACTGAGTAGAGTAGAGCCAGTACAATGGAGTGGAAAAGTGCCATTAGTGTTGTCATAGTAACAGGAAAAGTCCGTCCCCCTGAGGCGTCGCTAATAAAACCTGTTTCCTGTTGTTGTTTCAGTTGTGTACCCGCCCCCTACCGCCCCGCCCGCTGATATGTTCGGGACTGTCCCCGGGTATGAAGGCACCGTGGCAGGAGGAGGTAAGAGGAATGAAACCGACAACCCTTCAGATGTCACAACGACAGGTGTGACTCTGTCATTGTCATTACAGGAGGATACCTGCCCCCTCCCGTACCACTGGAGCCTGTAGCCCCGCCCCAACCTAGCCCCGCCCCTCCTGACTGGAGGTAAGATTGACCTCATTATGGACATGTAACGTAAACATCACATCATAAAAACATGTAGAAGAAGGAAACAAAATATCTGAGTCAACGTCGATTCGAGACACGCCCCTTCCTGTCATGTGACTTTAAATGTCCACCTGCTTCCACTTCTTGAATTTGACTTGATTGACTTAATGTTACATCACATCTTTTGCAGTGTTTTCATTTTGTTGTGCCTTTTTTTGTTGTTATTTTCATCTTGTTGCTTTTTTCCAATGGTTTTGTCTTGTGTTTATTTTTGTAAAACTTATTTTGATGTTTTTTGATTTGTTACTTTTGTGTACTTTCGATTTTTTTGTTGTTGCTTTTTTTTGTGTGTGCGAAAAGAACTTACTTACTTTAGTTTCAGTTTTGACTATCAGTACATTTACACGACACTTAAAAAAAATTAATTATTGCATTAGTCCGACTAAAACTGGACTTTTAAAGATCCATAAACGTGTTAGCTGGACTGAAATTTAAATTCAAATAGTGAGACCCACACTCCCAGATAATGGGATTAAATTGGATCAACTCCTTCACATAAACAAACCAGTCGGACTGGAACTGGACCCAGACCAATGGGTTCTGGATTAAAGAAATGATTTGATCAATGATTTGACCTTAATGATAATTGTTGATCATCGTTAACATTTGTAGCTGCGTCACCCAACGTCTGTATTTCTGTTATTTTTAACAACACCATTCATAGCAGTGTATCACAGTGTGGTGGGCGGGGCTTGTTCCAAACAGCCAATCAGCTGTGCCATGCATGTCTCTGTTTCAGTATCCCGTCTCTGTCGGAGGACGACGCCCAGAAGGCCTTCATGGAGTTTGCATCAGCGAACTGCTGCTGGAGTAAAAAACCTGCTGAACACGGAGTCATCACCAACATGCAGCCGTTCAACACCTACAGGGTGATCAATCACACAGACATTGACTGATCGATCAACTATCACGTCATACTTAATCAGTAGTCTGACCAGGTTTGACGAAGAAAAAAAATAACTCATGTTTATTTCCAAAAATACCATTTATTGGATTATTTTATTCAGTATTTAGATTATTTTTGTTCATTTTGTGAATTTTAGCTCATTTTATTGATTTTCTGTTTGTTATATTTACTGTCATTCATTTTTGTACATTTTACATTAATTTTAATTAAATTTTAATTCACGTTATTATTATTTTGTAATTTTTTTTAACTACTTTGTTTTTTGTTCATTTTTTTCAGTCTCATTTTCATTCTGTCTAATTTTAACACCTGTGATATTTCATATCAGAATTCATTTTACAGTCATTGGCAGTTATTTTCTGATGGTTATTTTCACTGTTGCTGTGTTAAATTCCACACACAGACTCAAACACTGACGACAAATAATGACATTTTTCTGGATCTAATGAAGCTTTTAAGTGTTGACTTTCTCAGAATTAGAGTCTGCTGATAATTAAACCCACATCATGTTAAAAATCACTTCACAACACTTTGAGATTTGATGCAGAACTTCAATCTTTTTATCCATTACTTGAACTTCGTTGTTTTTGGATGTTGTGTAAAATTATCACACAAAGACCACAGCTTTGTCTGTTTTTTTATTTTTTATTTTTTAGAAACTACAGATAAAGTCCTTTGTCATCTCATGGGCATGAGGCTTTATTTATTTGTTTGTTTGTTTTTTGTTGTTTAGTACCGACTGGAGACGTTTACTGAGTCCAGGTCAACTGAATGGGCCCAAAAACCTCATGAAGGTAAAAACAACATGAAACACTTTTATTAAGTTCCATTATTTTTCAAAATGTGGCTGTAAAGGCACACATTCATACTTATATTTTTCATTGAGTTTTCAAATGTTTTGTCCAAGTTCCTGAGCTTTTGGAGTTTTTTTTTTTTTTTTTTTTGTTAATGAAACCTGTTAAAAATCAATGTCAATGCCTTCATTTTTAACATCTGTGGAGGTGATTTACAGAAACAGCCTCTGATTGACGTCTTCCATGAACCTGCCTTGTGTGTGTGTGTGTGTGTGTGTGGAGGCAGGACACTCACATGCATTTGATTGACAGGTGTCTTTGTGCTGTGATTAACAGGTGAGCCTGCCGACTTCTACACTCAGCCCGCACCTCGGCCATGGGACATCCAGGCCACGCCCCCCACGCTGTTCACCAATCACACACAGGAGATCCGCGTGCCTTTCACCTCATCTATCAAGGTGAATGGTTATAAGGTGTTAGAGCTGTCGGTCAGTCAGAACGCAGGACTCTGACTATGTGTTTGTGTTCGTAGGATTGCAGCACCTGCCACGCCTCCGGGACGAAACCATGTGAAGATTGTCATGATGGACATGTATGTAAACACTCAGTTCACTTATTGATCATCAGGAGGATGATTAAATGAGTTCATGTGTGATTTTATGTATAATTATATACATCTGAGTGTTTTTTTATGTTTTTAATGCTAGGTTTTCTACGTTCTATCTGTTATTTAATGCTTTTTATGTGTCTCGTATGTTTTTATGTGTGTTTATCTTATATGTCTCTATGGGTTTTATATCTCTATGGGTTTTATATTTTTGTATGATTTCTTTGTATTTCATGTCTTTTATGAGTATTCTTATTTGTTTTTTGTGTGCATTTCTGCAGTTTTGATGTGTTGTTTCTGTATTTGTTTGCATGTAGAAAGAGTGTTGGCACTGTCACGGTTCTGGAACAAGTGGCGTTGAAACACAATGTCAAAGATGCCACGGTTCGGGTCGAGAAAGGTATGACTGACAGATCAGAACACAGACATCTCACATTTGCATTGAGACTGGAACATGACAAATTTGAGGAATGTCTGAAACCATGGATGGTCTTTATAAACACTAAAAAAGAACAAACGGAACACATACTGTTGTTTAGCTGTTACTGTTATTTGAGTATTTTTTTTCTGTTGTTAAAAAAAAGGATAAGAAAACAAAAAGTGAAGGCAGTGTAGATATACTCAACAAAATAAATGTACAGATAGATTGTTTTATTCTTTTCTAGAAAGAAGAGAAAAATAGAAAAAAAACACTGTAAAATATTATATATACATGTGAATGTTAAACATGTAAATTGTCCATTACAAAACCAAATAAAAAATTTGAAAAAAAAAGAACTCTGACTTCACCAAATTAGTTGGACTGTTGACCTTTGACCTTTGTGTGCACAGGTGTGACAAATGTGAAGGTCGAGGAACGATTGCATGTGACACATGTAACGGAAAACGCCAGCTGCTGGCCTTCATTCAGCTGAAAGTGGAATGGTGAGTGGAGTGAATCCTAATGGATACTGCAGTACTGCTGTGATCCAAGTGTGTTCAGGTAGATATTGTTATCCTCATAACATAATTACTGAAGTCATACACAAATGGACAAAAGTATGTGGACACGTTGAATTCAGGTGTTTCTTTTCTAACAGGTCTAGGACAAAAAACAGTAATGACCGTGTCATAATATAGTTTTATATTGTGATAAATATCATATTGATGATGCTTATGTGTCAAATCATCATGAACAGAACATCTTAGAGCTGTAGACAAGTGTCCCAATATGTATGTCTATATAGTTTATAAACATCAATATTTCCTTAACGTTTAATGGTAGATTTTTCTGCCTCAGTGAAATGTAAAGAAAGTAGATGGCTAGGTGTGGTAGAAAATTATTTTTTACAGTCAGAGCGTGAAAAATGTTTTAGAAATTTAGAGGCAGAACATTTAAAATCATTGTCATGGATTAAAAAAAAAATCAATCTTAAGACAAATTAAGTCAAAACCATCTCATTTTGGAAGCAAATATAACAATTTAAACCAAACATAATAATGCAATGATATTTATCCCATAATATAAAACTATATTCTGACATTTGTCATTGTTGTTCTGTATCCTGGTCCCCTGTTAGAACAGAAACACCTGAATTGAACGCCCCCGCTTTGGATTATCCAGTGTGTTTGTGGAGCCCCCTGGTGGCCAATGGTCTGACCTGTTTGTGACTGTGTTAATGTTCAGGGTTAATAACGTGGAGGATCATGTTGTGCAGCAAAACTCTGGCCTGAACGTGGAAGATCTTCACTCAGTGACTGGAAAAGAACTATTTAAGAACAGCCAGTATCTGGTACGAACTCACACTTTCATCACATTTGAGGTACAATATGTAATAGGAGGATGCAGAAATCACCTCCTTCTGTGTCCAGAGGGGGCAGTGTTTCACCACAAGTCTTTAATACTACTGATGAAATCACGTGATCAAATTAAAAAGAGAAGATCACAGTTCATCAACTGGTCTCAGATCAGAAAGGACAGGGACAATATAGGGATAATATGCAAACTATCATTATATTATTATTAAAACAATTATTTCAAGGCCAAGGTTTCACAATATCCAAGATGATTACAACTGTTTTATTTTAAAGGCTGAAAATGTTATAGTAGGAATTGGTTTGACATCGGTTGTTAATCATCATTATTGTGATA
Organism: Maxillicosta whitleyi; assembly: GCA_029822895.1. Taxonomy (NCBI): domain Eukaryota; kingdom Metazoa; phylum Chordata; class Actinopteri; order Perciformes; family Neosebastidae; genus Maxillicosta; species Maxillicosta whitleyi. Next base: position 5,084 of record JAPSES010124476.1, read on the forward strand.
AATGTCAAATTATTGTTCATTTAAATCTTAATTGTGATATTAGACTTATAAAACACACAACAAGCCATGGTTTGATGCTTGAACAAAAACAGTTTTAACCCTTTTAAAACGTTTGTGTCACACTTTTTATTCACCATTATACAAATGACTTTACGCTATTGACAAAATCCAAACATCCTCTTTTAGCTGAGGTTGGGTCTGTTCGATTGGTCTATAACATAGTAACAGTGGCCTGCATTGGCTGAGAGAGAGAGATGGAAAATTAAAAGAAGATAAAGATAAAATGAGAGAGAAACAAAAGTGTCGTAAAAGGCTGATGTTATATTTGGATCCAAAGTTCAGAGTTCATTGACCCTGACTGAAACCCTGAGCACATGCATGAACTCACACTGACCTTTCATCCAACACAAACTGAAACCCTGGATCTGTCTGCAGCTCTACCCTCTGATGGGGTTCCCAAACCCGGTGATTGCTGAAGCGTCAGAGAGACTGATCAGAGATCACCAGAGCAAGTACGCCCAGAACTCCAGGATCCTGCAGCAGGTAAATACCACCACAGACACCTGGGGATGGGGTCAGGGGGGTCAGGGGGTAAGGGGAAACATTTTCTTTTTTTTTTTTTTTTATGGACGATTTTGTTCATTTCATTGATTATTTGTTTGTTTTTGTTCATTTTATTGATAATTATTTCATATTGTTTAGTGTTTTGTTTCTTATTTTCTTAATTTTAACACAACATTAAATCCAACTTGAAACATGAATTTCTTCTATTTTCAGTATCAGGATAAAACAGTCACATCAAGTCGATCTGATGAGATAAAACATCCATTGACATTATGTTAATTTTATTTGTCAGATGTTTGATCCGACCCTTGTTAATGTCATGTGCAGACGGACTGTGGCTTTGTGGACTTGGTCTGTCCAGGTTTGGACCCGTCGAGTCTGTCTGGAGCTGATGGTTAATGTGTGTTTTGTGTGTTTTGTGTGTGTGTGTGTGTGTGTGTGTGTGTGTGTCCAGAGGCAGACAGTGGAGCTCATCCCCATCACCAAGGTCAGCTACAAATGGAAAGGAGACACTCACGTCTACTACGTCTACGGCAACGAGCACCAAGTCAGCAGCGATTACCCGGCGACCTGCTGCTGCGTGGTCATGTAGATACGACGCCCACGAGCAAAAACAAACGTATTTACCTTCAGATGTTCACTGTCTGATTCTTTACAAACTGCTTTCCATCCCTTTATAAATTGTGACCCGTAGAGAACAGACACGATTAAAACCCAGTATTACATTAAACATCAAATATAAAGAGTATTAGCATGGTGCCTTTTAAAATCCGGACATGGTGCTTTGTTAAATAACACTCGATATAAGAATAAAAATGGTGAATTACAGACAAAGAAAACAAAATATATATATATATATATATTTAAAAAGTAGGGTTTATTGATAGAATTAATTAATGAGTACAGCATGAGCATAATCACACTAAACAAATCAGTAATCTGCAGAATGTTCATTTAGAAGTGGCTTTGGTTTAATATGTACTTTTATGAACTAATGTTTATAAACTACATGGACAAAAGCATTGGGACACATTATGTCAACAGCTGTTCGTTATGTTCATTATGAGTTCAGGTTCAAGTTTATTGGGAGATTTTTTTTCCTCAGTGAGATGTGAAGAAAGTAAATGGTTATTTGCGGCAGAAAAAACTTAGAGGTAAAATATTTAAAATCATAGTCATGGATTTAAAAGTAAAAACAAAGTAATTGTTGATAGAAATGAAAAAGTAAAAGATGGCATTTTGAGGAAAAAAAATGTAATGCAATGATCTTCAACTCAATATGATGATTTCTTTCGGCTTCTTCCCTTTCGGGGTCGCCACAGCGAATCACCTTCGCATAGATGCCCTTCCTGACACAACCAGGCTTGGGATCAGCACAATGAGGCTTGCGCCCCCTTGTGGCTATTGGGATATATAGCATAAAGAACCTTTCCTAAATGATCACCTGGGGCTCGAACCTGCTACCTTCTGCACCAGAGTCAGTGGCGTTAACCACTGAGCTAATGATATTTAACCCAATATGAAAGTATATTATGACATCTGTCAGTATTGTTTTGTATCCCAGACCCCTTTTAGAAAAGAAAACACCTTCATTCAATTCAACGTGTCCACATACTTTTAGCCATATAGTTTATTTACATATAAGTGTTTTTGCAGGAAAACTAACAACAAAACCTTATAACAACAAAACTAAAGAGTAGAGCAGCAAACAATAACTTACCCAAAAAGAAACGCGAAAAACCTCTTTATAAAAATCAAGTGTTTTGACCATGACGTCCGACTACGAGTGCCATCAGACCCTGGTCTTTGGTCCGTCCATGACATGTGATCCTGAAACTGAAAGGACCTCCGTCCATTCATCAGTCACCGACATCAGATGGTTTTCTATTCGCTGATCTGTTATTTGTCTTAAATGTCCACGAGTAGTGAAACGGTCCAGTTGAACCCGTGGACACATGACTATGTTCAGATGTGGAAACACAATACACTGATTATCACTGGATCTGTTCATGGATCAGGTCTGATGCTGCCTTCATGTGCTATTTGAAATATGGTAAATACTGGTTACGAACTGGAAAATTACACATGAACCCCCTTATTCCACTGGAGAACTGGGGAAAAAGTTTTGATTCATGAAATGACCTTTGACCTTTTCAGCATGTAGAATACAATAAAATACAATAGAATAGATCTTTATTATCATTGTTACAGCAACAATGAAAATCAGTTTAGCAGCAAACGATTAAGTGCAAATAAAAGACTGTATAAAATATCACACAAAATACTGAGAAATATTGACAAAAACTACAGATAACATATTAAATATACAAATATTACTAACAAACCACTCAAATATGCAGAAAGTTGACTATAGTACAGATTGAGTTCTTTTGGTAAATGTTGTGCTGCTGTTAGTTGATGATTTTTGCACATTAATAACACACACAACTAAAAAAAAAAAAAAAAGAATGACTACATCCAAAACTATTTTATCCAAGTATTAGTTCATCATAAATTATGTGTTGTCCATTTTTCATTTCACTACAACAATAAAAGTATGTGTACACAATGCACTGGTAATTTAGAACTGCCAAGTGGAAAAGTTCATCTTTCCAACAGTACCTGAAGGCAGCATGAGTCACTGCTCAAACAGAGATGAAAGGTCAGGCTGTGACTGGTTGGGTTTTGAGTGGTGTTTTGTTCGGGTTCAGGTGGACTTGGTGCCATGTTCTGGTCATTTTGGGTTTATGTTTTGATGGATTTCTGGTTGTTTGGCTCATGCTTGGGTGGATGTGGGGTCATGTTCTGGTCGGTTTTTCACACTCTTTTCTCCTAACTCATTCACAAACAAGAAAATCACCTCTTTGCATCAATGAATCCATCTTTTTTTTTTTTTTTTTTTTTTTTTTTTACATTAAAGTTGATTTTTCAGAATCAGAACCAGAATACTTTATTAATCCCTGGGGGAAATTATTGTGTGTTACAGTTGTTCCATTTAAATATAATAAAAAAGTACCAAAAAAGAAATTATTGATACAAAAAAATACATGCCAAAAAAATTATATATATGTATAGATGGATATAGATATTTATTAAAACACTCTGTTAAGACACAATTCAATACAAACAGTTCCAATTCTTTCTGGTGTCGGATCAACAATTAATTTAATTTATTTAAACCATCAGAACCAACATTTATCATTTTTCATTTTCTACCAAATTAAATCATATTCCACATCATCAATAACCTGGTGCTAAATTCCCCTTGACCGGAGTTGATTTGGTTTGACTTGGGAGTGTCTGCTGAGTCAAGTTTGGTTCCAGTTCAGTCCGATGTTTGACTTCAGTCGACTCGACCTAGTGTTTAGTCAGAGTTTATCATAAACCAAAGCTGTCAGTTTGTGCCTTTAATATCAAGAAACAATGAACCTCAAACCTTTCAGTTATACTTTGGCTTTAACTGCTGTGATCAAACACTGTACTGTGACTTTTGTTTACTCTCGCTGTCACATGACCTGTCACATGACCTGTCCCACTGTGAGAACCCGTTTACACTCGTCTTTTCAGAGAATTTAGACCAAAAATAAGGTGTTCCAACCCTTTTAGCTTTTCTTTTTTTTTTTTTTTTTTTTATTCATCTGGAGCTAAACCATAGTATTTATTTAAAAGTGTGAACTGTTGTGTTCATGTTGTCAGACAGAAACGATAAAATAAACACATAAACAATAAACCTGTGGAAAACAAAATATGCAAAAACTGTGTTTGATGGTGATTTAGCCTCAGACCTGCAGATGAATCAGGTCTTTATTTGAGCCAGGTTTGGGTTTTAGTGGCTGGACTTTACTCCTGGTTGTATTTGAAAAAAGAAAAAAGTGTCAGAGATGCTGATGTAAGCATGATGATGCTGATGTAAATGATCGTATGTTGGTGAATAATAGCTCCTATAATATTATAATAATAATATATCCAGGTATGGGTTCAGAGGACTGGTTTGGTCTGGTTTCAGGACTGACTGTTATCCTTCCTCAGCGTCGGACGCTGTCAGCTGAGGGTCATGTGATCAGCTGTTGATGGGACGTCTGACTCAGATCCCAGTGGTCTGGTTCTGGACGTTATCTTGCTTCTGTTTTGCTGATATTTTTAATGTGGTCTCCTCAGATGTGGTTCAGACGACAGCGGTCCATTTAATGTTCTGTCCAACGTCCGTCTGGTTAAACTGGATGTTTGTCTTGTAAATGTCCTTAGCTTCATGACGTCTCTAGACCTGAGCTGCTGCTCTGAAACGTCACAAATGCTCCTGTTTCTGCAGGAATCGTCCAGTTTTTATCTCATCAGCTAAACTGTTGTGAAGGCGTCGTTAGCAATTTCTTCAAATATCTTCTCTAAAACTACTGTTCGGATTCATTTCATATTTTATTTGTATCTTTCTTGGGACAATGTCTGCAAAGTTTGATCATAGTTTTGAGATATTTAGATTTTTTTTCCTTCTTTTTCCTTCTAATGGTCCATATTTTGATGGTTTATAACATGTAAATGGTTACAGGTCAATATAGTTACTAGTGATCGCTGATAGAAGTCAGTCAGAGTTGAGTTCTTCTCCAGTCAAAGTCCCGCGCACTTTTATTGGGAGATTGATGTTTTGTATCCAGACCACAGGACTGGAACATAGAATAGAACCTGAAAACCTCACACATTCAACTGGGGATTGATTCAGACAGAACACGCCGCTGACAAACACGGACATTAGTTTTATTTTTCTTACATCTTCTCTTAAATGTAAATCCTTTTATTTCTTTATATTTTCATGGTTCATTAACCTGTGATGCGAGTGCTCAGTGTTGCCTGTGGATCAGAGGTCAGAGGTCAAAGCAGTGATGATGTAGGTCTGTACACAGTTGGATCCGGATGACAGATGTGGTCCGGTACCAGTTCTGTTCATCTCCACAGACTAAAACGGCAGCTTCCATTGACTCTGACTTCAGCTGTTACAGAACACCTCGACTGTTCTACTCTGTGTACTTATACTCAGTTTACATATACTCTGTGTACCCGTTACTGCATCTACCTTTACTGTTTCCATGCTGCCTTCTCTGTACATCCGTTCTTTATATTTTATTTCTGGTTCACATGATGTGGTTTCTTTCGTCCTCATGACATTATAGTGGTGTTACTTTATTTTTGTTTCCAAAATCTCAGCTGTATTTTTATGACATAAAGAAATAAAAACTTCTCGGCTGCATGTATTGGCTCATTTTTATGGTAAACTTCATCTACGCAATAGCTTCACGTGTGAAAAGACATGAAATGAACAGTGTCTGATGGATTTTAACGACTTAAGTGGTGCTGTATTCACTAACAGATGATTCCACATCTGCTCTTTAGTGTTTTTCCTCAGACTTCATTGCTGTTAAATCAAAATGTTAGTTGTTTTTTCATTGGATGTAATGTCTCTCTAAGTGTAAATGCATTAAACCCAACCTGTGGCTTAATTCATGTGTCTGCGTCCATTACACTGATGATTCATAAAAACCATGTAAATGTTGAATGTGGCTGCTGTACCTGAGATACCAGAGGATGGAGGATGTCACATGACACAGCAGCAGAAACACTAGAGTCTTAAAACACATGATAGTTTAAGTCATATCAACACCAAGATGATTTTACCACAAAATGAACACTTCTGACACATCACTCTACTCTAGTTCTAGTGTATAATCTACTATTAACCCATTAAGACCCAGTACTACATTTAGTAAAATGCAGTAAGCTCTTTTTTTTTTTTTTTTTTTTTTATCCAAGCAGCAGAGTAGCCAAATCTGTACTACTATATCCAAATTAAAACTAAATAAACTTTACTCACTTTATTTTTACCTGGTAATTTTTTTCCCTGGTATTTTTTTTACCTAGTAAATTTTTTCCCTGGTAAATTTTTTTCCTGGTAATTATTTTACCCGGTAATTTTTTTCCCTGGTAATTGTTTTACCCAGTAAATTTTTTTCCCTGTTTTTTTTCCCCCTGGTATTTTTTTACCTGGTAATTTTTTTTTTACACTGTATTTTTTTCCCAGGTGTTTTTTTCCCCAGTAATTTTTTCCCCTGGTGTTTTATTCACCCAGTAAAGTTTTTTCCCTGGTCTTTTTCTTTTTACCTTGTAATTTTTTTAGCCTGTATTTTTTTTACCTGGTAAATTTTTACCCTGGTATTTTTTTTTACCTGGTAAATTTTTACCCCGGTATTTTTTTACCCAGCCAGGTTGTGTCAGGAAGGGCATCTGACCTATGTGCCAAATCAACGTGCGAATGTGATTCACTGTGGTGACAAGAGTTGGTATTTATCTGGAGCTATGGTCTGTTTCAGTCAGTTATGGTACTTGGCACATTCTCACAGATTCCAGATTCATTATCACGTAACTATTAATGTCATTATTCAGCTCCATTGTGAAGCAATATGTGTATGTTTAACCAAAGTATAAATTATTTACCATAAATATAAAGTCAGAATGTATATACATGTACATTTTAAATGTATACAAATCCACTAATAACATTTTGTTGATTATACAAAATAAGGGTTTAATCTGGGCCACAACACCAATGGGTCATAACACAATGAATACAATACATACATAAAAACGCACACATTTATGAACCTCCCAATATGGGAGAAGAATCATTCAAGTTAAACATTGCAGTTTCATCAGGATTGTCCTGCAGGCAGTACAGTACAACATTCAACAATCAACAGGAAAACACTGTGTCATAAATAACGAGTGGTGTGTAGATCGTACAAACGCAAATATCAAAGACATGGCTTCAAATCCACACAAGAAGTACTGCAGCGTTAGTGCCTTTTGTTGGTCCGTGCGTTTGTTTTCCTGACAGGTGGTGGATTCGAATGTATCGGGATCATGGAGTATTTTCACAGAGATGAGCTTTAAAAGTCCTGTTTGTTCCTGATTCTGCAGAAGCTTCATACATCCTGCTTTGGCATTAGTTAGTGCAGCACCAGACCCTGTGTATTCCAGTGATACAGCGCCTTAACGGTCTCTTTAGGAGTAGGTTACCTGCTTTATAAGTCACTTGTTTTCCATTTGGGAATGTGATAGTGATTCCAGTTGGTCCTCTGTTTCAGCCCTAGGCTTCAGAGGAGGCTTGGGGTCTGAGGTGGGCCTTCTCCATGGTTGTACCATAAGGATCCGACCTTTTAAAGAAGCCCATCTGGAGGCAAACGGGAAAGTAAATCAGATAATTGTCTGTGTGACACGATAGGCTTAAAACATCATTTCTTTAGTGGTTTGCTGCAAACTACCTTTGGCCAGTTACTGTAGGTTTTCATTCCTTTATCAGACAGGGGCAGGTGTTTGTTTACCTGCTTGACTAGTTTCAGATACTTCCTGTAGCCTTCGTCAAAAGCGTCACTCTGATGTTACTGTGACGTGTCTTATATCCTGCTCAACATCAGTGTGACACTATTTTTTGGTAATTTCCACAACATTAAATATGGGTCCAATCCTGTGCCTCAGTCAAGTCGTTTTTATAAAACTATTCGGTGATTCAAACAGATATTATAGACATGTCGACACTTTAAATAGTGAATATGAGTAATTATTGTCAGTTTGTGACCTTATCACTGTGGTTTTATTGCATGTAATGTATTGCATTTACTTTTTAACAACTGCTGCTGGGATGTTTTATTGCAAGAGAAGGAGACTGTTGTCACAGCAACCAGTGAGGAGGTAGATGACGATGTCCAATAACACACTAAGATTGAAATTTTGAATTTCAAAATATTTTAAATATTGAATTTCAAGATATTTTAGAACTGAGATATCATTTGTCTGTCACCTTGTAATAATAATAAAAAAACATACAATAAAACAAAAGAAGTAAAAATAGAATATGCACAAGCTCATCCTATTAAAAATACCTTTTCCAATGAGAACATTGTGCATTTGTGCAGCTGAATTGTTACTGGTGGTGTTGTTACCTTGTACAGTAGATATATAAGAAGTGAGAGCAGTAACAGCCCTGCGAGGATGGCCAGGATGATGATCCACACAGGAACCAAGAACAGACCGTCGGGTTTACTCCATATGACAGCAGCCGAAACCTGGGCAACAGCAAAAACACCAGTGGGTACATTCAGCCCAGCTGGTACTGACAGTTCATCTGCAGAGTTCTGGACCTGTAGAACTCAGACGTTACCTTTTCAGATGCAGAGGGCTTGATTTTGGGAGGAATAGAGTAAGGCATCTTTCCTGCCTTGTACTGAACAGAACATTCCATAATAAACTGTTTATGGGGTCTCTGTGGAAAGGGAACAGATGTTTTAAGCAATAGTTTGTCCATCATGTATTAAATCAGCTGTAATAATAGAAAACAGAAACATAGAACATTCATGAAGAAACTGCTATTAATGTAGAACAGAACAGAATAGAATAAAACAAACACTTAATTAAAAACATTAATTAAATTCCACTCAAACTATGCATTTGACCATATTATAAACATTGAACTGCATCATCAGAAGAGTATTTACAGTACAGAAACGCTAGTTTTACTCTGTGTTGCCCAGCAGAGGGCAGTAAAAACACAAATTTTATTATTGGTTTCATTGATCATAGAACAGAAACACACATACATATAAACAGAGTATACTAAGACATTCTGTAAAATAGTGCATTTGTATCTGAATAAATATTAAGTATTGTATTGTTATTGCAGAACAGAGGATTTGAGACTTATTGCACATAATTCACATTTTGCAGAGTTATTACATATTATTGGATGTGTGCATGAGGAGATATTAAAGGAAGTGATTGAACAGAAAGAAATATCAGAGGTATTACTTGTAGTTAAATGTGGTGAAACTGTCTCTGAGTCTATTTGTCCTTGTTCTGATGGATGTGTAGAGGTCAAAGGTCAAACAGATGGTGACCAGGGTGGGATGTGTCTTAGATGATATGTGTTCACTGCGGTATAAACCTCCCTCTTCTACCTGATTCAACCTGTAACCTCACCTGGATGAAGGTTTGAGCCCAGACCCGTGAGCGAACGCTCAGGATGACGCTGGCCCCTCGGTCCAACCAGCCCACGGTACACTGGAGAGTCCAGCAGTCCACGGCAGGACAGGTCTGAGGGTCAGACACAGGGTCAAGACTAGATAGTTGTTGTTGTTTGGACCCAGTACCAGTATTTACTGGGTCCAATAATGTGTGGAAACATCTGTAACATGTGGTTGGATCTTCCATGTGAATACCAGCTCTGACAGACAACATGTCAACATTACACTCAGTGACGCACAGTCCGTGAGCACTGCAGTAAATCACACAGATAATTAACTTCATCTCACAGACAATTAGGGCAAACATTAGGAGACACTGACCAGAGCTTGTTACATCTGCTCACATTTCCTCTGTTGACACACAATTTCATTAGAATTTCAACCTCTGTCTTAGTCCTGAGTCTACAGTTTACAGACTGAGTGGGATATGAAGTCTAAATGTAAGTATGTTTAAAAATCTAAAACAATGGGCACAATCAGTGGGCCAAAACTGGGCCGCCAAAGGGTCCGATCCAGCCCATTGGATGAGTATAAATACATGAAAATGTGAAGAACCCTAATAAATATGTAAAATTAGCACAATTTGACCAATATTCTGTCTGTTATTAAATGTTTTACATATGTGTAGATCCACTGTGATCTGTAAGTTGTTATGTACATGTGTAAATGATAAACTGAGGCAGAATATAGTTAAAATTGTTCTTATTTTTCTTAATAAATTCCAGATTATTTGTGGTTGTTCATGTTATTCACATTTTTTGAAGGATAATTTGTAGATGTAAACATTTTAATAATGTAATTAAAAATGTTTTCACTCTAAAACAGAGAAAAGTTTGTATTTGCCATTATTTATAGGTTATTATATGAGTATTTCACTGGTCTGACTCACTTCAGATCATATTGGGTTGAATGTGGAACCTGAGTTTGTCACCACTGATCTAAAAGTACAACTGGAGAATCAATAATAAAAAATAAAAGGGATCAAAGAGAATCAAAGGCAAAGCGTTGTTCAATCAGAGCCACTAACTAATGAAAACCACCATAATAAACCCAGTGGGACTGAACATCTAATGCAAGAGCCTTTAAAGAGTCTCTGTTGTGGTGTGTTTGGAGAGAACGGATCTTCCCCATGACTCCGTCCACATGCTGAGTCAACAAGGACAAAGGAAAATAAACATCGTCTCTGGTTTTTAGAGGACAGACAGGACAAATTAGGGTTCTATTATTGAGCTAATGTGTCCTCAGGTTAGAAGAAAAAAGTCAAACTCATATTAACCCTCTGTTGGACAAGTGACTATTTTTGGTTATTTCCAAATAAATTACAAGACAGTGATAGTAACAGTTCCAGTGAGGCATCGTTCTCAGGTCCAATGTGGTTCTACAGGGTCTGTAAGGTCCACCTGTGTATGAACAGTGAGTGGACCTGCTCTGTTTGG
>JAPSES010124486.1:0-16144 GCA_029822895.1 Maxillicosta whitleyi
TAATAATATATAAATAATGTCAACTCAAAACTTTTCTCTATGTTTTAGAGTGAAATAAGTAAAATTCCATTATGGAAATGTTTACATCTACAAACTATGATTTAACTAAGATTTTATGCGGGCCGGTTTTGGCCGCATGTTTGACACCCCTGGTCTACATGATCAGTGAATTAAATATAGTGGTTTACACTGAAAAATGTAAAATACAGAGGATAATACTATAATAAATGGTGATAAATCACTTAATAAATGTTAAATAGAGAAAAAAATTCTCTAGGAAACGGCCACAAAAGTAGCAGTGGGGCCTATTGGGTCAAAATAAAAAATTGATTGTTTTAACAATTGAAAAATAATTGACAAATTGTTCTTTAACATGATATAGTACAAATCCATAGCAGTGTACTCAATTATCCTTTTCTACTTGATCATTTGTAAAACATTTTAACCTAATCTTGTCTTCAAGCAGACTCTCTTGGTTTCTACTGATCCTGCAGTTTTACCAGTCCACCCATTCCTCATCCTCCCACTCTGACCATCGGTCAGTTGACAACAACAACAACAGTATCTATTACAACAATAAGCCACATTCTTCTCAAGGTCACCCCCTTGTATCCAACAGTGAGGGAGAGTGAGCGAGGTGGTGTGCTGGGAGCAGAAAACCAGATAAGCTAAGCTGAGCCTATGAGGATTTCTCTCACCAGCCCTCTCCATACTCATAAATCTTATCTCCTAGCAAAGGGAAACCTGACAACAAAGTGAGAGGCTGTCATCAACAGCTCAGTCACCCAGATTCCCACCCAAATACCAGTGATTCACTCTTTGACTTCTTACACTTCTGAGGCTCTGACCAAACATGAGCTGGTGGGATCAGAAATAGCAACGAGTGCGGCATAGTTACACTTTTACGATTCACCGCAATACCGACGACCATCAGCACAGTTCTCAAACCCAGGTACAGATGTTCCTTAACTGCAAAGCACAATGATATCAAACAGGAACCAACACTCCGATAAAAAAAATAAATATCCACAAATCCTATCAACTAAGTATCACAAGACAGGTCATACATATTAAACAAGGAAAAAAACCCACTATTCAAACTGAAAGAATTTTCCCAGAGAACCCATAAAGTCAAACTATAGTTGTTGCGGTCTTGTCTTTCCTCTGAGGGTGATGCTTTCTGCAAACATTATAAAGACAAAATCCTAAGCTGCACATAAAAAAAACACACTAACTTTGTAGAGGTAGAATTAAAATGTAGTTTTGCATCTTAAGGTGAGACGCTACAGGTGAAAAGGGTAAATATTCTACATGCCATCAGCAGCTGTGTAGTGTGGTCCTGGAAAATCTAAATTTCAAGGGATAAACAGCCCTTCCCCTTAGGCCTTCCCCTTAGCCCTTCGCCCTTCCCCTCAGTCTAATTGAGAATCGGGACAACACTACCCCTCCTGCCAGGTCATCATTGTAAACGAGGAGCTGTTCTCAATTGATTTTACCTGGTTAAAATAAAGGCTAAATAAATGAATAAATGTGAATGCGCAAAACGGAAGGGTAGGGCTAAGGGGTAGGGCTAAGGGGTGAATTGGGTTTCAGCCTTAGAGTACACCACGTGCTGCGTCTGAGCAAATCCCATTAACAGAAACCAGCAGTAGCCAATGAGATTTCATCATAAGCATTAAATCCCCCTGTGGCTACGCTATCTGCACACCTACTCAATTTGCTTCACGCCTGCGCAATATGGTCGGCCATCGTGGCCACAAAACTGCAGCAACTCTATTTGGACACAACCGATTTGCAGACCTTACCAGATTTGTACCTTTTAAAACTTTTATTACCAACATTTAAATTTAATTAGATGTACTTTATTGCTCCCAAACTTGGGAAATTCTTTGTAATAGAATGACATACAAATTCTAACACAAAAAGAAGTCTTACATAGAGATAGGAATACAACAAAGATAGAATAGAAATAAGAGGACAATTACATATAATATAGGGTGTAGGAGAGTATGTACAAAACCTAGAATATATAATGTGCTGTCCAGTGTGTACAATGTACAAATGTATGAATTAACGGAGAAAGATGTTTATCTATACACAGTAAACAGATATAGTCTGCCAATACACATGATGAGAAATGTACAGATGCACCAATACAGAAGTGTACAGATACACTAGCCAAGTTAGCCACCAGGGCAGATGCACAGAGCAGTTTTGTCAGAATTGCTGTAATTTTGTGGCCATGATGGCCAACCATACTGCGCATATATACGGGTAGGTGCACCGATCTGGCAGCCATTTGGACATTCACAACTGGCTACTGGTAGAAAGGAAATGCCTTTCCTTGAAGATAACGTCCATAATTTACTTTTTCTGCCTGTAATACCAGTATAGATTGATATATGAACTTGTTAGCCTTTGACAGGGTCTCTGCACATTTCTGACAAACACATGTAATGCTTTTTAAGACCAATTTAAGACCTTTGAGTATAAAAAATAAGACCACTACCGCAAAACAATTATTTACAGTAAAAAAAAAAAAAAAAAAGTAAATAGAAAAGGATAACAATACAAGGTTATCTTGGGGGTGACCAGGTGATTATCGTCTACATTAGTCTGGTTACAAAAACTGATGTCTTTTTTTTTTTAATAGTTTTATTGAGGCTTAATTATGCCTATTAAAGGTTCCAAGCAAATACAGAGCTCATGATGATTTCATTCAGCTTTATCCCTTCAGGGGTCGCCACAGCGAATCACCTTTGCATGTTGATTTGGCACAGGTTTTTACGTCGGATGCCCTTCCTGACACAATCGGGTGTGCAATAGCCACCCCTTTGTGGCTATTGGAATATAGTATAACATAAAGAACCTTTCCCAAGGGATCGCCTGGATCTCAAACTGGCCATATTCCGCACCAAAGTCAGTGGCATAAACCACTGAGCTACCCAGTCACTCAAATACAGAGCTCATGCATGATAGATAATTCAATCACATGGTCACCCCCAAGATAACCTTGCATTGTTATCCTTTTCTATTTTCTTAATAATTGCTGTATATCTCATGTGAAGAATAGAATGCTTTTTTATTCTTTCGCTTGGGGACCATTGTTGCCTGACTAGCAGCATACTATGTATGCTTTTCCTTTTTCATGTGAGCGTCAGGGGCTTTACAGCCCATTGTTCCAAACTAATCTGTCCGACATACTTTACATTGCACATCATATTCTGACATTGTTTTTGAAAACCAGCTGTTGTATTCCGGCTCCTCAAACCACTTATCACTGAACTTACATGTCCCCATCTGGGTTCATGTTCACGTATGCTGTTCCAACCACTTCTTCGTCTGTTCTACTCCATGGCTAAAAGGACACACTGCCCCCTGCGGTGTGATTCCTGCATTATTAGACTCACAACGGCTCTATGACAGAGCGTCTATCTACGGTTTCAGCATCTTGATAACAAACCACACTGCCTAAATAAATAACAGTAGCGTGGAAAAAAATCCAGACATATGTTTTTCATTAACTGTAGGCTACCCCGGATGAAATTTAATACCTCCCATGTGAAATTTAATGCCACACTTCAAAAAGTAGTGAAATATAATGGTTTTTAAGACCTTAAAAACCACGTATTGTCAATAAGACTTTTTAAGGGTCCACGGAGACCCTGTTTTGATTGACACCTAACTTGGCCAATCCAAGCCAACCGAGTGTCAGAGACAGGTAAATGGTCACGCCCAGCTCGAATCGCTGCCGTGTCAACAAATTAAGTGATATTTATAATCTGGCATGATAGGCAATTTCGGATCCCAGGAAAAGAGATTTTTTTTAAATTATAATTTTGCATTATAAGGCAAAAGCATTGATTTATAACACAATACTTTTGTGTTACACTGCAATAGTTTTTTTTTGTTTGTTTTAATGTCCCTTCCTGGGCTTTGTAATTTTGTATGGGAAATGTTCATTTTTATTTAAGAAGAAAAAGAAAAACTTTAATAATAATAAAGAGTAACACTTGCATCCGACACACTGCGATATCATTCCAAACGTTTCATTCACTCGCAGCTTCTCTACCGCTGCACATTGTGCATGTCCACGTATCGATGCGTATTGGATAATCCTCCCATCCCTAATGCACACTATTCTGTGCTTAACATAGCTTTGTCAATTCCAATGTCTCTGCCATATTGTGGCAACTTGTAGGACATGAGAATTACAGTGCTGTTGATTTATCAATTTAAAGTGGTCAATCAGATGAACTAGAAATCACACTTGGAAGAGTTCAGAAATTTTCATCAGCTTTTGTTTTTAGATGTTCAGTTTATATTTAGTTTTATTTTATAAGAATGGCTGGACACATCAGGACTAGTACGACCCGTGGACCTTTAATGTGCAATAAATGTAAAACATATCTGTGATGACAATCCCATCCAAATCTGCCACTGTCTATGTAATAGTGCTGAAGCAACGAATTGATTAAATCGATCCAAATTGATTCTTAAAGTGTTGGGAATGAATTTTTGGCAGTCAACTGTTTGGTCTTGAGCACATTAGTATTGAGGCATGTCCGCATGCTGTATCATGTAACAGAGGATATGCAGAGAAGCATGGCTGAGGCTTCAGATGCCAGGACAGATTTTTTAAAGCAAGGTTTACACAATGTTCCCAGTGGTCACGACAGCCCCGTTTGCCTGAAACATAGTGTGCCATTTATGTAATAAAACATTAATATGGAGGAAAAAAATGGCCAAAATCCCACATCCTATGTTTTGGGCAAAATGGCCTACCATGGCCACCGGTAACATAATGTAAACATTAGCTTAAGATAGCCTAAATGCCGTGATTACTTTAGCCCACTAGCTAGTTAGACACTATCTTCATAATTGTAATGTTTTCATCCATATATCACAAACACCAAAATAAAGTTATGTATCATTGACTGGAACGGATACATACAACGGTAGTTTGATAGCCTATAACCAGAGCTGGTTGAAGACTCAGTTTCTAACCCTAACAAATCTAGGTAGCAGGCTAGTGCTCACTAACTATACCCAAACCCATTGCAGGGATACAATCATTAGTGACTTGTCCTGCAACCTACATTGCTTTGGGTGATCTTTGAGAATTGAGTGTTTTGTGTTTATCCAATGAATTAATTAGTTATTAAAACAATATACAGATTAATTGACTATTAAAATGATCATTGGCTTCAGTGCTACAATGTAATTTCTAAAGTAAAACTTTTTTTTTAACCACAAATTACCTACAAAGTTCAGTGTGAACTGACATCTCCGAGATTTAATGTGATTCGTAAATTTATTTGTTTCTGCCTCACCTTTATTCTACCTTTACTTCCGGGTTGATGACAATGGAGGCTGCACTGATGATGATAAATAACAGCTGGAATAATTAATCAACACAAACTGATTGAAGAGCATTCACTTACAATCTCCCTAAATTGAAGCTTTGTTTCCTTAATTTTGCTGCCACTAAACATCGATTTCACTGCTGTATTTCACATGGACACTTATTGTAACGCACATCATGTCAGGATCAACACACAGTTGTATGTTAGTTCCATCTTAAGTTGTTAGTCAGTTGGATCCAAATGTGTTGGAGACTGCAGTGCAAAGTGTTTGTACATGTCATTTGATTTGTTTGTTGTTTTTTACATCTACAGATATTATTATATGCTTTAATACTGTTCTTGTTATTTCCTTTATTTATATATCCTTTTATTTTTATATGTTTTGTGGTTATTTCAGCTGGTTGTGGTTCTAGCTGTCATTTTTAGACTTGTCTGTTTCACATAAAAAAAAAATCTCCATTTAATCAAATCAAATTGATGTAAATAACCTACAGCTGCAACTCTATGTTTGTTAATATCTCAGTGTAATTTTTGTATTTTATCCCACAGGCCAGATTGGATCTGTTGACGGGCCAGTTTTGGCCTGCGGACCATATGTTTGACACTGCTCCTCCCCTAGGACTACCTACATTTACTGACAGGAGGGAAAAACATTTGGCAAACATTTGAGTGGGATTTCAGCTCATTTGAAAGTAGAGTTGTGTATGTGTGGTGGGCCAGGAGGACAGTGGCTGAGCTGCTAGAGTTCCTCTACTACTTTAACTGGGTTTGCTACTCTGACTGACCTTTGTCTCACAGCGCTGCTATTGAACCATGTCCATCTTATTGGACAGTGATGTGCACTGGTACCAAGTGCCAGCAATTCTTGCACTCTATTTCTTACACTTCAAAACCTTATAGACATGTACACCGTAGGGCAAGTGGAAGCTAGTGGAAAAGGCAGCAGAATACTGGTGGCAGCTGGTGAAATTATTTTTTAGTGGGGCACAGTATGCAATCCAATTTTTGGATGCGCTATAGATACATATCACTATCAAAGCATCTGCACCACTATTTTAAACTATTAACTGAAATTAAAATATATATACATGTGTTTTCAGTCATTTATTTTATTTTTATTTAGTCTTTCCTTCAAACATGCAAATTTTTCCATGTAGTAACATTACATTTGGCCAACACTTTTATCCAAAGTGACTTACAAGATATAGTGGCATGTATAGCGTAAAAGGCAATGCCTAAAGGATTTGAACCGGCAACCTTCTGCACCAAAGGCAGCTGTGTAAACCACTAAGCTGTCCCTGAGAAGTGCAAATGGGATAAATGATGTTGCCGTCACTGCTCCCTGTATTATAGTCAGTAGTCTGACCTACTGACGCATCCAGCCTCCAGTGGAGGTGCCAGTAGTATAACCTACTGAACTACCCACTGACATATATAATGGACATGAGGACTGGGAATCTTAGTTGAAAGGCCAATACAATATGCATATCGATACAGCATTTCTGATCAAATATATTAAAGATACATGTGTGGCATCTCATCTGATTCACATTCAAATCACAAAACAAAGCGCTTAAGCTCATTCTGATTCAACACATTCATTCTGGTACAAAAAATCAGCTTGATTATTTGTTTATTAAATCAAACTATGACTTTTCACAAGTGGCTTTAGTGCAATTTCAAAACATGTGCCTCAAAAAGTTAGGACTTTGTTTCCAAAGTAATTTCTCTGCATGTTTGCAACACTCAACTTCTTGCTCCCTCGCTGAATCAATTTGTAATGCATTTGTAATGTCGGTAATGCAGAAAAACGTTCTGTTACTTTAAGAGACCCCCGTGCAAGGTATTCTGGGATGTGTTGTTGGATATGCAAGTCAGTGTTTAAGGAAGTATCTCTGGTATGCACGGCAGTAGTCAATGATATAGTAAAAATGTCTTAGCCTCCCTTTTATGTCTCATCAAACTCAGATATTACAGTTTTCATCCAAGCAGCTCATACTGTTAGTGTGCAGTGTACACGTTAACATGGGTCTGAAGAAAAGAAAAACTGTACCCAAATAAATAGTAAGACTTTTAAATGCAAGTAAAAATATATTCTATAGAATGGATGGAATTTTATTGATGGAAACATTCAATAACCAATGTATTGTGATGTCATTCCAAACTTTTCATTCACTTGCAGCTTCTCTACTAGTGCACTTGGATCGTGCACGTGCATGTTGGTGTATCGACACGTATCAGATAATCTTCCCATCCCTAGTGGACATACATCAAGTCTGTGGGTACCCCTGGTTTATGTGATCGTGTGTGAGATGATGTTTTCTCCTGTGGGTGGTTTCCTGGATTGCAAATTATTGTACCTTGATGTTCTCCTGTCTGTTCTATTGTAGGGGGGATCTACTGCACATGCACCATTTATAATGAGAGTCTAGTATGGGGGGCAGGATTTTGCACCCCAAACAAGAAATGCACCACTTGACTGCTCACTAAAGGATGATAGCATTTGTAAACTACACTGGAATGGGTTAGGTTATACACGCATTGAAATGCTCAACCGGTTCGAGACCCAGGTGGCCCCTTGGGAAAGGTCCTCTGCGTTATATATCCCAATGTAGCCACAAGGGGGTGCAAGCCTCATTGTGCCAGTCCCAAGCCCAGTTGTGTCAGGAAGGGCATCCGATGTAAAAACCTGCCAAATCAACATGCGAATGTGATTTGCTAAGACAACTCCTGAAGGGAAAAAAAGAAAGAAACTTACTTTTACGGGCTCATGTATTTAAATATTCATGTTAGTGATGCACCAATGATGATACCAGTACTGGTCCGATACCGAGAGTGTGTACTTATACTTGTAAAAGTGCCCCGATACAAACACACCAATACCAATTTATGGCATTGTGACGTTCACAGTTAAGTGCATGAGGTATGTGGTGAAGGAGTAGTGTCAACAGTGTGGAGATTTTTCAAAATAAACTATGGTGACAAAAGAAATGGTCACGTTTTTATGACAACTATCCTCATCAATATCAGCATTAGTGTCCACAGTAATATTACACTATGTTGGTTATCACTGACTTTCTTCTGCATTCTGCAAACGTTACTCTTCTTCATGATATTTGGCATAGCGATTGGGTAGCTTAGTGGTTTACGCCACTGGAAGACTGCCGACTCAAGACCCAGGTGGACCCTTGGGTAATGTCCTTTACGCTATACACACCTATACCTGTAGCCACAAGGGGGCAGTGTCTCATTGTGCCGGTCCCAATCCCAGATAAATACAGAGGGTTGTGTCAGGAAGGGCATCCGACATAAAAACCTGTGACAAATCAATATGTGATGGGAAAAGCCGAAATAAATATTAATTTATTCTTCATGATATTTGGCAAGTATGGTTAACTATGAGTGGCACCCTCTGGTGGACCAACTGATAAACACTCATTCCGGTGCATTAAATGTCAGTAGCAGCTCTTTGTTACAGTCACACTAATGACAATCAAATAAAGCACATTTTCAAAAATAACCAAGAACTGTAATGGTATTATTACTTATATCGGTACTCTGTATCGACAAGATCAAATGTAAGTACTTGTACTTGGTTTGGAAAAAAGTGCTATCGGTGCATCCTGATTCATAAAATTATTTCTGGTGATTCCTATCGTCTCCTTCATGTGAGACAGGTGGGGCCTAGCCCTAGTGCTCTCCATTCATGAGCTGCCAGTGCAGAGTACAGAGTAAAGCAGAGTCACTCAGCATACTTGTTTTTATTATAGTCAGGATCTGACTTGAATTTAATCCAGAGAGTTATAGGAGCAGCCCTCTGTGAAAAGAAAATTATGCCAAAAGTAGAATCAGGAGATAAAATCTTGAGCAAGTGTCAAATCAATCAAAACACTGTTGGAAAAGGTTTAAAACTACTCAGTGGATGCACTTTGGCAGAGCAACAAAAGCAGATTGAGCCCTCAAATGTTCCTAAGGCAATTGCTTAATCAAAAGGACATGTGGCAACCTGTCAACACAATACAGTCAACCACCAATGGCTTGTGGGGAATCTCTAAACAAATGACATCTCCTTGCCTTTCATATCAGTGAAAGCACAAGTATGTCTGGCTGTAGTGCAGCCGAGGGAAGGGAAGCTCACTAGAAAACACCAACCATGTCCTGTGTGCAGGGGTCTGCTGTTCTGCCACCAGAGTTTGCTGACCTTGTTAGTCTGACTATCTAATCTGCTAATGCCCTGATAAAAATAAACAGTCAGGGCAGTCATTGTAGTGCCCTCCCCCTCACTGTCTGCAGCTGGCACCCATAAACACAGCTGATACCTCCATCTTTATTTATCCTGAAGACACACTGCCAAACATACCATAACTATGACATCAAACATTTTAAAAAGCATTCAGGTGTTTTAATACTGCTCCAGTTCTTCTATTTTCAAATATATGTCCAAAATCAACAATTCCTTTACATTTATTCAGCCACAAAAAACCTACTGTTTACAACATTTACTTTGAATATTGTTTTGAATGTCTTTGAAAATTGTTTTATGACTTGACATGTTTTTTTAAACTAAGCTTGATAAATCATCTAATATATATATATATATATATATAAAGAAAATGTTCAACTCTGATTTGCTTCATACAGAAAATCATATTATTAGTCAGACCAAATATTGATGTGATATTATGGCTTTGGAAATGGGTTGTGATACTGACTTCATTGTAAAAAACAATGAAGTTAGAGGTAAAGAAAAGAATCAAAGTTGATTATTCTTGAACATTTCATGACAGATGCATGAATTTTCCAGTAGTTGTTATAAGGTACAAGATGTATTTGACTTCTGTTGGGAAAAAAAAAAGATCCATACTGGAATATTTACTGAAAACTGTAAAAAGCAACACAGCTCCACATTAATCACATTCATTTCTCATATTTTAGTAATATTGTGGTGATTTAGATGTTTCTGGAAATAAACACACACACATATACAAGTAGTCCTCGGGTTACAAACGAGTTCCGTTGCTTCGCTGTTGACAGTCAGAGTTAACCCTTTAGTACCCCTAAATACCCCCCAAATCTCTAAATAACTATCCAAATACATGTATTATACTTCATATTAACAAAATAAAGTAAAAAAAAAAAAAAAAAAGATACTGTACTTACTGTACATATAGTATACAGTACGTATGTACAGTAATGGTGGATGAGATTTCTGCGTCGTAAAGTCGAAATAACGTAAGTCAGGTCATAACCCAAGGACTACCTGTATATGACGACACCGGTATAATGACATTGTTCTTCCTATTCATTGTCTTTAACTTTATTTCCAACAATAAGTTTTACTGATACCAATTACTATAAACCAAGTAGATTGAGTATTTCAGCTTTATAACAAATTATGACAGATTTCAGAATAATCTCAATAAAAAAAAAGTGCTTTAAATGGTTTTAAAACAATGATGAATTCTGATCTAAAGTGTAGCTACAGTTCAATACTTCAATATTTTATCACACTGAATTGGATTATGAATCATGACTGTACAGCAATGTTCTTTATTTGAGTGTTGACATTATATCATATAAACAATGAGATTGATCTGATTAAAAAGTACAAATGTCAATAACTGTAAAGGTGCAGATATTTGATAATCAATCACAGCCAACATTCTGTCTAATTTCTAACCGCTGTGTATTCACACTGCCCTGGGACATTAGTTTCTAAACTGCAACATCTTTATCGTTTCAACACCCATATGATCTTGTAGCATGATCATTACAGCCAAGAGTAATGAGAACAAGAAAAGAACAGAAAACTGCCTCTGGTAACAAATAAGTCCTGCCAAGAAGGAAATGAATATTTATACAGAAGTAGTTTTAAAAAATCTGCATTAACATTAATCGTAGATATATCTGAACAAAAGAAGCAGATCACGGTTAAGTGAAAATGTGGTTTAAATGAAGGTCAGAGAAAAAGCCTTTAAAAGCCTGAAACAACCCCTTTTCCTCAATGTATATTAAATATTATTAACCTTTATTACCCAATAACCACTTTATCAACACCTGTGAATTAACATCCTCATTCATGTTAAAACAAAAATCTCTAATAACTGGAAAGTATAAGGACAGTGAATGGAACAAAGAGCAAAAACATTTTTCTTTTCAGGTATATATTAACTTACATTTACTTACATAACATACATTAACTTAATAGATATGATTAAATATAATATAGTTTTCCAGATGGACAGAGGGACCCCACTTACCAAACATAATTGAATAAGCTGAGCTCAGCTCATTGCCAAGGACTAAATAACTCCCCAGCCAACACTACAAAAGAGCAGCTCATTTCCATATTAACTTTACCTTTAATGATCCACTCAAACATCCTTTCGCCCTGTCACACCAACACTCTAAAGTCTGGTCTATGTATGTGGGAAAAGAAAATACAGTCAGGACTAGAAAAAAGCGGTGCTTTGGTTGTAGAGGGAAATGCAATCTAAGCAGAACAGCAGTGAACTAAAAACCCTTATTCAACAGAGATAAAATCCATTCTCCAACCTCTTCTCCAGGGAAGTGTTTAAAACAAAAAATAACCAGCATTTGCAAACCTTTAAAAACAGTATTTATTCAAAACAGTATTTTAAAACAGTATTTATTCAAAGCAATAGCTGCATACATTGAACAGAGGGATTTATGAAGAATTATGAAGTAATAAAAAGGTTGCTGTAGATTTTTAAAGGATTATAATGTAGTGTTTACATACTGGATCTAATGAATGCTATATTGAAAAGATGTAGCTGTTAACTTTATAGACAGATGCAACCCCCCCCCCCCCCACACACACACACACCCGCTTTTTTTGTTTCTTACACAAAAAGGTGCACCAGAATACTTGTATTTAAGGGGAACTTGGCAGGATTTGTACCTTAATTAAACAGTTTCACAGTCTTTCTGATGGTTAAATGTCTTGTTAGGGGGAGAATGGAAGCCTTCCACCTGCCCTTTACCACCTCCAGCGCTGAATCTGCCATTTGCAACTTCTCTGTAAAGTCCTGTGTACACAAATCTCATCTAGGTGATACAAGATCTCGTCTCCTGCGAGAAACAGCATGATTTACCACACTATGACGCAAACACTCCTTCAGCTACAATATAAACACAAGCCAGCCATATGTTCATTTCCCGAGCGTTTATAATTGGAAGGGAAATGGAAGAGGTCGTTTTCAGAGAATGGTAAGAAGAAGAAAAGAGTGACCAAAAGAGGAACCAGACCAGAGTTTGCCTTGGTAGAGCTTTGCTGAACTACCAGAAGAATGTAAAACAGGTGCAGACTTGGCACTGTTGCTGCTGCACTTGTTAAGTACAGCTGAGATCAATTCTTCATTCTCTGTTTATTTCAATATATTTGTGTAGTCTTGACGATTGCCTATTGGGTATAATGGGTGTTTACTCATGTGTGAACAATACTTGGTTGTTCACTAGCTAGCAGAGATGCTCGCTAACTTGCTAGTGATACGCTAGGATCTCCCTCACATCCCCGGCTTCATTCAAAACAAATAAACATGTAAGGTTTCGATTTACAACAGTGAATGCGTACTGTGAAATTGTAGGGGGAGCTCTGATGAGAAAAATGCTACAAAACCAGCAAAGAAGAACAAAAACCCAGCAAAGAAAAACCAAACAGTAAAATCCTGCAAAGTTCCCAGTTCCCCACGTTACTTCCGTGTCGTCTGCCCAGAGTTGCTGAAAACTCGCTTGTTGCGTGATTTATCATCTGCATTTTTACGTCCGCCACCAAAGACCGAATCTACGTGACCTTCTATGGTGTAGTTTTGTTCTGTCATCATGTGGATTCATGGATCACTATTCACTGTCTACTTGGGCATTACTATGGGTGGCTGTGGCTCAGATGGTAGAGCGAGTTGTCCAAGAACCAAAGGGTTGGCAGTTCAAATCCTGGCTCATACTGTACGCAATAGTATAGTATCGTCCTACTGGTGTATGAGTGTGTGTGAATGGGTGAATATGAGGCTTTGTAAAGCACTTTAAGTACCAAGGTGTAGAAAAGAACTATAAAACATTTACTTCTGCATCCGGCGGAGGCGGTACTAAAAAACAAACGTCAGGTTTCCAAATTCCAGGTCCTTTTTCGTAATGGAAACGCGAAAGAGCCGAGTCGAGTAGAGCCGGTGTCATGTAGTGGAAACACGGCATTAATTAGCCATACTTGCAAAATATCATGAAGAAGAGTGTTTTTTTTGTTTTTTTTGAAACAAGGAAGAATAAAGTGAATAATAACAAACATTGTGACAGAGGAGGTAAAACTTATGTGGATGCTAATGTTGATATTGATGAGGGTAGTCGGCATAAATATGCTACCTTCACAGTTCCCAGTGGTAGTGTTCTGAACTCTCCATCAGGAGCACCCAGAAAATGAACACAATTATGTAGGCAGAGGACAGACAGAACACTCCATCCATTTCTATCTGTGTCTTTAACATTACTTTCAGTCTATTTTGAAAAACCTCCACCCTGCTGACATTACTCCTCCGCTACATACATGCTACACATGACTGTGAACGTCACACTGTTGTGAAGTGGTATCGGTGCGTTTGTATCAGAGCACTTTTACGAGTATGAGTAAAAGTACAGGTGCATTGGTGCATCCCTACACACCTGTGAGGTCGACACATTATCTCACTATAGGAGAAACACTCACCAACACAGATTTAGACAAATTTGTGAACAATATTTGACAGAAATAGGTAGCTCAGTGGTTAACGCCTCTGACTTTAGTGCGGAAGGTAGCTGGTTCGAGACCCAGGTGATCCCTTGGAAAGAATCTTCGCACTATACATCCCAATAGCCACAAGGGGGTACAAGTCTCATTGTGCCGGTCCCAAGCCTGGTTGTGTCAGGAAGGGCATCTGACGTAAAAACCTCTGCCAAATCAACATGCGAAGGTGATTCGCTGTGGCGACCCCAAAAGGGAAAAAGCCAAAAGAAACCATCATCATTTGAGAGAAATATGCCTTCTGTGTACAGAAAATGATTTAGACCATAGGATTCATCTCATGAAAAATGTGTTACATTCATAATTTTGCTCAACATTTGAAATGTCTTTCACCCTTATTGTAGAGCGAAATGTCAAACTGCAGATGATAATAAGACAAGATAATAACAAATAATTTGGGAAAGGCAGAAAAATTACTTGGAAATTAGAGCTGTGCAATCGCCTCTAAACTTGATATTGTGAATTGTCATTGCTCTAGATTACCAATACAAGATTAAATTGTCGGGGGGGGGGGGGGTGTCAACACAGCACTTCAAGAAGATGTGATGTTTAACCTGCTTAGGTGGCAGCGCCGCAACAAAGATATTTATGAAAGTCCTTGTCAACATTTCAATACATTAAAACAATATTTATTTGCAGTTACTTTATTGAAGAATCCCAAAGCAGGAGCGAACTGGTTGTGTTGATGTGATGTGACATCGCTGACAGCACGCTGACAGCCATAGCACTGACACCCTGCACACTTAGAAGAGAGGAGAAAGAGTGGTTTGTAGGTCTGTAAGCGCGTCTTCTCTGACAATCATGTTTATACCACAGAAAAACATTAATGCATGGTAGAGTGCTGGTTGTTTTTTTGTTTGTTTTTTAAATGCCTTGATATCCAGCAAATCACCTAGCAACCCTTCAATCACCAAAACAAAATTTAATGACAGATTGTCCCAGGCCTACTGGAAATTATGACAAAAAATAGTTGTGGTTTATTGTCCCAAACATCTGACAATGCCAATAGTTTGTAAGAGCTATCTAGGTAGATTAATCTGCAAAATTAATTAATCTGTCCATCTGTAGTGAGTAAGAGCAAATAAAATGTGCTTTTGTCATGTGTTAGTGTTACAGGATTAAAAAGAATAAATTAAAAAAATTTACAGATATCAAAAAACTCTATGTAAATGTATGATCCAGTACTTGATCATGGCTGATCATGTCCCTCAATATGACACGATATATTAGATACTTAGATATGTATACTTCATTGGTATATTGGGCTGAAATATAGATTTTTTTTTTTCATCATCGGCCATCGACTTTCATATTTTTAATGAAAGACTATATTTGATAAGTAGTAAAAATGTGATATTCGATCAGGCGCCTCTGTCTGGGCAGCACTTGAAGTTCAATAAATGTTAAGAGCACTATGTGTATGTGTATTAATAATTGCATTTATATTGCTGCATAAAAATTGTACTTATCTGAGTGTTTTAATTGTATTATATGGTCAGTGTGCTTTAAAAAAAACGACAACAAAAGAAAAAAAAAAGTTGTCCTTAAGTACTGGCCTCAAAAATCAGCTGTAGATATCAGCCATCAGCTGACCACTTTTTTTTTTTTTTAAATCACCATCAGCCTTAGAAATACCTATAATCGGTCACCCTCTAATATGCATTAGATATGACTTGTTTGGGCAAATGTGTATACCGGATTTTCCGGATTATAAGTCACAGGTTTTTTTTTTTTTCATAGTTTGGCCGAAGGTGCGGCTTATACTCTGGAGCGACTTATGTGTGAAATTATTGACACATTATTATATCATTTCATGTGTTATTTTCACACTAAACCACAAGAGGGCACATGGGCAAATGATGATGAGTCGTAAGAGAGGTAGAAGAGGAAGCCCCGCCTCTTCTACCTCTAGAGTGGGCGGAGTTGTTTCAAAGTGACACCGAGGATGAAGATTTGATTGGATTTAGTGATTTGGAGTGACACTGAT
>JAPSES010124505.1:0-16141 GCA_029822895.1 Maxillicosta whitleyi
TTTGTTCAAACACCTTAACCACACAACTCAAACTTGTGCCAAATTGTGCAGTCTATTTTCTCGTGTCTTATATATATATATATATATATATATATATATATATATATAAACCCTGCTCTGAGCATGTAAAAACTCCTGTTTTTGAAGTTAAAAGGACCTCTTCTCATCTTAAATGTAACCAAATTTTGGTAGACTCTCTATGAGTGTACCAACAAAATCTGAGTTACAAGCGAGTTACAGATACGCTAGACACATCTTCCATCTCTCTACTCCCCACAGCATCTTGAGGAATACTATATAAATACACACACACACACACACACGCACACACACACACACACACACACACACATATATATAATGAAGATCTGAATATATTGAATGAAATTCCGAATATATGGAATGAAACTTCAAACCAACCACAAACCAAATACATCAGTGAAATCAAGTCTTTGAGATTCCATCATTAACCCATTTTTCATAGCTACAAATCAAAACAGCCAACAACGAAAACCATTTACTGACATAAAAATTTTAATATCTGTGATTGATCCTATCAATGACATCCATGTCAATGACAGCTACTCATCTTTTCATGGTCATCAGATATGACCCATTTGAATGTTCAGAGGCTTCGTAGTTACCGTGGAAACACCGCCATCTTCTAACTCATTGATTCACCAGGGTTGGATCAATGACAGTGGATGGACACACTGGGTATATGTTCAGTTAATGACAGAGTTTACTGAAAAAGTCACATTTTCTTCAGTTTTCTCTGTTTTTGATATAATAATCCTCAACTTTAATCTGAGCTTTTATAAACATCTAATTGATCAGTGAATTAAATATAGGAAATTACCTGATGTTCAATGAAAAATACAAATTACAGAAGATAATGTCATAATAAATGGTAGTAAAATCATTTAAGAAAAGCTAAATACAGAGAAAAAAATATTTTGGAACTGCCACAAAAGTAACTCTGGGTCTTTATGGGTTTACAAGCAGTCAGTGTAAATTCCTCCATTTTATAGACACCCATTATTATGTCCAGCCCCTGGTCGATAGTTGTGTATGCCTGCAATAACCATACCCTGATGAGAGTTTATTAACACCAACTCAACCATTAGTCTCCTATAGTCCTTCTATGGTCTGAGGTAAGGCTTATAGTTTACAGTCTTGAGGCACTGAGTATGCTTTTCCAGTAATGTTTCATAAGTAATTGTGTATTCCTATAATGTTCCTATTTTCCAGAGAGTTTGGACACTATTATAATGATATATCTATAAAAATGTCTCTAACTCTAAGTTGTGTGAAATTATTCAAATGAAAATGGGCTTCTTGGACTGCAAAACTGTGAGTTTGTGCTTGTGTTCCTTTTTTCTTCAGTGGTTTTGCTTTACTGTGCAATTTAGGGTCAAAATAGGGTGGAATAACAGAAAAAAACAATGAGAGGAATTTACAGGTTTGTTTGTTTATTTGTTTTACAACTTACGTGTTTTTACAAAATAAGGTACTCAGAATGTACATCAGTAAGATATTTAGGACCTTTAAAATGAAATATCAACTGCAACACTTTGAACAAGTATTTGAATTGGCCCAATAGTTTTTGTTGTGGGGCTTTTTTTTGTACTGCAAACAACAAAAAAACACAAAGAAAATGTTGCTAAAAAAAAAAAAAAAAGACCCCAAACTGTCTATTTTTATGGCAAGTCGATCTCACTCATTGATCTGTTTTGCCCACCCATTCCACAGGTGGTAGGGGGTGCACTGAGCATGCTCAGACGTCTATTCTATCAGCACGTTTTAAAAATTGTCTTACTGATCAAATGGTTGAATTTTTTTTAAATTTACAATAAGTCATACAGAATGCTCATCACAAATAAGTCATCCATACAGAACGCTCACCACAGGTACGTCAAGGGTTAAAGAGTTAAATATCGTTCATTCACCCATTTATTTTTAATAATGAAGTGAATTATGATTTATATACACTGACCTAATTCAGGTCGCTACTTGTATCTGATTCATAAGTGTTTCCAATCAGTTCTATACTTGTCTTATTCAGTTTTTGTCAATTTCATGTTAAGATGTATTTTTTATATTTATTATCTGCACCTGAGACTGAACTATATTCCTTTATTGTATTTTTATGCACTTTTACAGTCCATTATACCCATGAGATTTTAGTAATATTAATATACCTCTGTAGGTTGCTGCTGGATAAAATGCCTGTATAGAGACAAGATTTTTATTTATTTATTTATTTTTTGTATACTTCTCCATTCACATCAGTACAGATGATGGTGCACAACTGCTCGCATTTGCATTTTAAAATAACTTTGAATTGGAATGGTGTGTATCTGTACATTACTGTTCATTGTCCTATTGATGAAGATTCCTCTGCTATGGGCCTTCACTTTTCTGTCCCCTATCAAGGAGACAGTGACATTAAAAACTCACACTACGCTTTGCAACAGAGATTTCCTCTCTCTCTTTTATTGTTGGAAATATTCTATCCTAATCTGTGGTTTTATTCATGTCTTAGTTCTGAGGTCTGCGCTGCTGTCTGCACACTTGTCCTCCATCTGGTCTAAACTATCTGCGTAACCCTTGTTCAGTACATTCATACGTTCGTCATCTGCCTTCCTTTGGAAGATTACCTTGAGAAATTTACCCTATTCAACCACTAGTAACAAATACACTCATTCCATGGTCCACATTGGACCAAAGAATGAGTGTATTGTAGAAGGTTAGCACAATGCAAAGTATATTCAGAAATAGATGCTTCAGTCTCCAGTGTTTAGCAATAAATTTTCTCAAACTTTTTCAGCTTAAGGCTACCTGCTTAATATATCCAGATCCAGTGTCTCAGTCTCCAGTGTCCTTTGATACCTGCTCAAAAAAAATAAATAAATAAAACTATACTCAGTGTAGTCATGTTATGATACAGTGCATGAGCCTCATTTGTTGAACAGAAACTGGTCATTTGTCAATTGTAGATGTTGTTAATAAGCAGACTGCACTCATTCACCTACTGTATATTTATTCCATTCCAATCCCAATTTGACCTTCTGTCCATTTCTAGTTTTAACACATTTAAGTGACATTATTGAATATTTCTATTTTGCATCATTGCATGCCTTCTAAACATCAAGTCTGTTTTCAGCCTGATAGACTGAACAATCACACAGAAAAAAAAAAAAAAAAGTTTTGGTTTGACTGATGCTGGAGTAGGCTGCACACTGGGAGAGAAATGTTGAAATTCTGCTTAGAACTTTGTCACACTTGCTTATTAATTAGCACAAACCATTGCCTACAGAAAACTTTCTACAAAGCGGATTGTTAGCTTCATTACATAATCGCCTAAGTCAAAAGTAGTGAAACATGATGTTTTTTTTTTTGTCTAACAGGGATCTTAGCTACAAAATAATAATGACAAATGCCATAACAACATCACCATAGATGGCCACCTCTTGTCTTTTTTTCCACAAATCCATACTCAAATACATTTACAATAGTCCTTTTGACATAAAAAAATTATCATGTGAAGCTGCTTTTACTTCAGTTAAGCAGTGTTTGACCAGCACTGTAAATAATTGTTCAGAACTGCTTTAATGCAGAAAAAAATTGATTTTTATGACATCTTCTTGTACGTATTCCCTGATCTGATGTAAATTTCAGCATCTGATATGATAAACAATCTGTTACATTCAAAAGTTGAATATGTTCACATAGATCAATGTGAGCATTTCTTATAATTACATCTTGCCTTTAGCTCCCAAACGAGTATTTTGTTTTCTTTCTTTATGCCTCAGCCTTACCTTTGTGTGCTGGACAGTGGGTCTCTTAAGGATTTAAAGCGCTGACAGCCAAGAAGCCATTATAGCTCAGTGAGAGGATGGCCAGCAAATTGGTTAGCTCACAGCACCAGTAAATAAGATGGAGAGACCCCTTGTTTTTCACCTTGTCAATAACCAGCCTTAGGGCAGTGGAGTCTTGAGTGAGAATTTAAATGAATTGCAGACAAGACAGAGATGGTTTAACTGAAAATATTACTTATTAAAATGCTTACTAGACCTCTGATACTCGCAGAATAAAATCAAATACTTCCTGAGGGATGTCACAACAGTTTAAGTGAGCCTTCTATTTGGTTCTTGTAACTTTAATGCAGAAAACTGCTCAGATTCCCTGTCTTTTTTAAGTCAGGCTAGAACATAGACAGCCCCATAAAAATGAAATTACAACGGTCATTGTAAAATAAATTCATATTTGAAGATGTATCATTAACCCAAGGGGAAGTAAAAAGGAGCTTTAGTATAATGAGTCTAATTTCATCATTACTGATGACAGTCATTACCATTAAAGCTTTTTCATTATCATAATCATTATTACAGCACCAATAACAGCGACTGTGGCCACAGGGAGGATGAGGGTCTGGATGTGAACTGCAATAAGGTTGTTGCTACGCATTAATGAATAAACTATAAAAATATAACACTGAAGTATTTACCATCTTGAATACGAATCTTCATGATGTGAATTCCATTTATTCATCAGATCTGCATTCTTTTTTTTCTTTTTTTTTTGGCTGTTTGTATCATTGTTTTTTTTTTTTCTTTCTGTGCACAAACTAATGCTAACCAAATAGCAGATAAGCTGAAGTGGACTGCCAACATTGACACTCTGTGCAGAAATTATTTTCTCAGGAGGCTTGCGTCCTTCAACATCTGCAAAAAATTGATGCAGATGTTCTACCAGACTGTGATGGAGCATGCCCTCTTATGCAGAATGGTGTGCTGGGGATGCAGCATCAAGAATAGGGATGCCTCATGTCTGGACGAACTGGTGGCACTATATAAATAAAATTTTATTGATTGATTGACTGACTGAGTGTAGGGTCCAGACACTTGTTCATCTCTGGGTTAATGTCTGTTAAATGAGCTTCAATTGTGACATGGAGTTATAATCAGTGTTGTATAGTAACAGAGTAAAAATACTTCACTACTGGACTTATGTTCAGTTTTGTTAGACTTTGTACTTTAATCAAGCTTTACATTTTTTGACATTTTTAACTTGCACTCCACTATGTTTCCAAACGTAATTGCATACTTTTACTCCACTACATGTTCAATGTTCCATTCCATGACTCGTTACAAAAAAAAAGAAAGAAAGACAGAAACCGTAACAGTGTTTTTGCCCTACCCCACCTTACTCACTGACTGCAATGCTACACAGTTGGTGGCGGTAACAAAGAGTTTGGAGAGTTAATTAAACTCCACTCTCTTTGGTAGTAACAACACAGTGAGTGCCAACTGCCAATAAACCGGAAAGAGGAAGAAGAAGAGTCTGACTACAACAAAGTGGGGTTTGTTGCATATTAAAAAGTTTGCTGCGTATTACCAGTGGGGTGTGGAGGCATAATTCTGGTATTATATTAATGTATGACCTTTGTACCACATAAATCTGTGACCTGACCTGTTTATGGTAGTTTTGTCTCTCTCAAGTCAGCGGCCCCACAAAGTCTGGCTGATTCTACCCTAAAGTATAAATATTTACAATTAGCTGACCTTGCACTTGGTGTTTTTGTACTACCAAACGAAGCCTCCCAAACCTAATGACTGACAACCAATTTGGTCAATGTGGTGCAGAGCTCGATGTAGAGCTTTCATACTTCTATAAAATACATCGAACTTCCTGAATCTGACAGACCTGACTTAGATCTGACTTAGAGAGAGGCGAAGCTATGTTCCTTTGTACCTAATATTCTGTGCACAAAATAAACGACGTATAGCCTCATTGAAGCAAATCTATTTTCCAGTCTTGTTGGTGCCTTCACAGGGGTGTACTACTTGATCTGTAAAATCAAACATGGTAGAGGGACTGACGGTTTGGGGCTGCATGAACGCCGTCAACATTGGAAAACTAAATTTCACCAAAAGAAATGTCAACATGTACTGTGACTACTGAAGCAGATCATGATCCTCTCTATGGGATTTCCATTCAAATCTCACACATTTTAGCAGGTGCAGGGCCAAAACTTAAAAGTTCAATATAAAGCAAAGATGAACATCGATGAGCTCCCTTTGAATCCCTTTGAATTTGGTGACATTTGGGGCCGCCATGGCCCTTCCTCAGACACTCTATGGGACTTGAACAAAAGGGTGTACTAACTTTTGTGCTGCATGTTCAAACATTACTGGCTGTATTTTGAATTATTTTCAGTGAACAGTAAATTGAAGTGGTTATATAAGTTGTACATTGGCTACTTATCATTGTGTCAAAGTTGAATTTCTATAATGTTGTCCAATGAACAGATCTACCTGCAGAAATGTGAGGGTGTACTCACTTGTGTGACACTGTACGCTTTAGTTTTCTCTGTTTATTTTTTGTCAGAATGACTGCACTTGGTCGTGTGTGCGTATCTCTATAGTTTAAGTGCATTAATGGGAGCAGGGTTTTTTTTCTAGATGGTGTGATGTTCGCCTCATTCTCAATACTGACTTTTTTATTTTTTAAATGTTTACAAAAAGACTTTTCAAACTGGTCTCCCTCTTTAGATGTCAGATAAGCTACAGTTCTCTCCCATTTTTTTTTTTTTTAATTTTGTCTATAATGATGGCAGTAGGTATAGCCATAGTTTACTTTTTTTTCCTTCTTCTTCTATAAGTTGAATTTTCAGCACTGACTTCATTTGAAAAAGAGAAAAGAACAGGTTTACAAAGTTTCAAAGTGGTCTACATCTTGCCTGCAATTGGTTGTGTGTGCATCTACATTTTCAGTAGTGTACTTGACAATCAGTTTATCAAAAAATGAATTTAAAAATGACATTCAGCCTCCCTTTGTTTTTAATTACTTTTTACTTGTACTTTTAGTTACATTATTTGAGTACATTTACATTACTTGTACTTAAGTACAAAACGTTTCAGATACTTTAAAACTTCAGATTTCAGTCAGTGACTTTGACTCAGTCATTTTTTGGAGGGGTACCTATACTTTTACTTGAGTGTGATTTTTCAGTACTTTCTACAACACTGGTCATAATAATCCTGATGTGATTGTTGAGACTGAGGTTACATACGTAGATTAAAAAAAAAAAGACTTCTATCTGACGTATAACCACTTAATTGGATTGCATCAGACCTTGTAAATGACACTTCTTATCAGATTAGAACAATTATAATTCATGCAGAAGCTATAACAGTTTGGAACAGATGGTGTCTTTTTATTGGTTATTTTGGGAAAGTATTCTGAGCCTCCTGCTTTTCATAGCTTAGTATCTCTCACTGTCTGTGGTTGATCAGGGCAAACTCAATACGACCGTTAATATGTCTTAGCCAGATTGCAGGTCAACAGCAACACAGTCTGACTGCTTTGCTTTGGTAAATGGACTGCACTTATAGCGGTTTTCTACACTTTGGTATTCATAGTGCTTTACATAGCATTCACCGGTAGGCGGCTACTATGCTACTTTACCATCTAAGGCACTACCGTGCCACTGGGAGAGGCAGAGATACTATAAACTATTAAGTGTAAAAAGTGTTGGTTCAATAATAATCAGACAGCTTCTGTAATGATCTGTATCTGTATCAATCAACTAGAATGTTATGACATGACCTCATCACATCTAATATTAACTAAATGATCCTTTTTGTAAGACAGGGTGACAGTTGTTAAGATCAGACAAGGTCTGTTTAATGCACCTAAACAGTCCATCATGTAGCCAAAACTGTGGACCAAACATATTATTATGTCTCTTTTTTCAAAAATAACCAAACTCATGAACCATTTCACTAATATCTCTCATTACTATTAAAACTTCACTTCACTGTTGTAAACAATAGAACATTCTGTGACATCAAGGAACTAATAAAATTGGTTCTCTTTGATACATGTGATCGATTTGGGCTGATTACCAGTA
Source organism: Maxillicosta whitleyi (assembly GCA_029822895.1). Taxonomy (NCBI): domain Eukaryota; kingdom Metazoa; phylum Chordata; class Actinopteri; order Perciformes; family Neosebastidae; genus Maxillicosta; species Maxillicosta whitleyi. The sequence goes on from JAPSES010124505.1 coordinate 7,919, forward strand.
GGTGAACTGCCATCAAGAGGTCATCAGGTCAGACCGGGATCGTTCATCTTATGTCTACATATTTTGGGCAACCTGCTGCCTCTGAACATAAATAGTGCATTTTAAGGTAATGAAAAGACAATTACAATTTTTATGTATTTATACTCTAATAAAAAACATAATTAGGAGTATTAGATTCAATTTCTGCAATTATATCCTTCTAGACTTTAAAATGTTTATCTTTTGTGAGTCATATTGGGCCACTTTTGCCTGCAGTCTGAAAGTGCTCTCTTTTGATAACTAATTTAGATGATGTGTATTATCATGCATGATGTAAGCGCTGAACCACAGACAGGCAAGAAGGACATGAAATGTCTCACACTGAGGACTGAGCTCATGTTTTATTAAAGGTGCATTTCTGATGGCTGGCAGTAACCTTGGACACATTTCCCATCTCTGCAGTCTGAGGCATTCACATGTTCACTCAGAGCTGAAATGATTTTCTGGTCATTCTCTAGCTGGGAAAGTAAAATATATGCACTGTGGCTCTGTCAAAAATGAAAACATGACACTGTTATTCTCATATGTGAAGATCAGCAGCTTGACATTAGTACAAAAGAGGATTTGACTTGATGTATTTGTCACTATATTTTAAATAAAACATTACTTGTCACTCCAACTTGACAGTACATTGTACCTGCCACCCAAAGATGTGAAAGTTCATTTACATTATGGCTCTATTAATAAAGGTAGAGTTCATTTTCCTCCTTATCTTATTGTTATGTTATCTATAATAGTAAATGCAGCTCATAAAATCACAATTGTAAAACCATGACATAAATTATGAATTCTCACTGGTATTATGAACGTGTGAGCCCTGTGTCTGGCCTCAGGTAAGACTATCTATTACTGAGACATTCATGCACTAACGTATGTTTCTGCAGGCAACTTCCTGAAGCACTTCATCTGACAAGTGTAAGCAGCTCGGTATCAGCTTCCTAATGGAAGCTAATACCTAAGGCCTCTTAAATTCACTGTTGCTACTTTAAATAACATAGATAGGTTATATATTTTTCCCGAGTTTCCTACATCAAGATTATTTTATGTATCAGATTTCTTAAATTCTTATTAATTTTAGAGTAAAAGCAGTGAACCTGTGAGGTGGCATTTGGCATTTATAAACATTTTGTTTGCATCATAGCATAAATGCCTAAAGTTATTAAAAATTTGGACAAACATTTTGGGATTCAGGTGTTTCTTTTTTAAAAGGGTCTGGGCTACAAAACAATGATAACAATCAGAATCAGATTATGCCACTGTCAGTTATTCTTTGTGGCAGTGTAATTTATCTTGGAGGCAGCCCGCAGCACTGGCGGTGTGGCAGTAGTTTCACACTTGTTGTAGCAACAGCTTCCACTGCTACTTGAAGTATGTGTAAAGTGTGTGTTGAACTTTGCAGCTTCACCAGCATTGAACTTGAGGAATAACTTCACAGAGGCAATGATAATTTCAGCTTTGTGACTTCCGTTTTATTCTTCAACCGATCATTACACTTCTATTCACTGAGACTAACACTACACCTCATTAAAACTTCATTATAGTCACATATTATGCATTATAATAACAACTGAGTACATTGAATGAGAGAATATACTGGAATGATCCTTAGAGGATTATTGTTAAGGTGTTGTGAAGTGTTCAGTTTTGTACCGATCCTTTAAGGATGATGTGTTATGTGTGAGCCAGAAAGAAGGGGTTAAGTTTTTGTTAGTTCTGGTGGTAAGAGGGGACCTACAACAGTTCTGTGTGTGTTGTGGACTGTACGTAAAGCAAAAAAAAAGAGGTAAAGTTGGCGTGGGCTTCTGCCTTAACAGTAACACTGGTGCAAGTAATTGTGTTTTGGATTGATGTGGAAAAGTATACCTAGTATACCTTGTGGGTGGAGTTCAGAATTCACCCACCTGCATGTTGTAAGAGGTGACTGAAAGGTTGGCGTCAGGAAGGGCATCCAGCCATAAAACTTCGCTCCATTACGAAAAACCACGCACAGTCGACAGAATAGGGGTGTCACACCCCTAGGTGGCCCGCGGGCATTGCCGCCATCTGCCTTCGTCAGACACAATACAGCGGCACTCCGGAGGACCCAGGAGCCAGCTATGCCATGCACAAGGATGGCCTTCGGGCCCGATGACCCTGTGTCTCTCCAGGTTGGGACGGCAAATGTAAGGTCAATGAAGGGAAGGAGTGCAGAGGTGGCAGATATGTTGGAAAGGTGAAGGGTTGACGTGTACAGTTTCCAGGAAGTAAGGTTTAAGGGAGAAGGAACAAGGATTATGAAAGGGAAATTAAGCAGTTACAAGTGGTTTTGGAAAGGATCAGAGGGAAGGCAGAACGGAGTGGGGATAGCAGTGAAAGAGGAGTTGATGAAGGCAGTGGTAGGCGTAAACAGGGTATCGGACAGAATGATGGAGCTTAAATTAGTGGTGGGTGGCAGTTTTGCTCAGTTTTTGTGGTGTATGTGCCGCAGGTGGTCATGCCGAGAATGAAAGTTTCTACGATGAGGTCAGACTGAGTGAAATCAATCCCAATAAAATGCTTTAGTCTACCTAAATCTTTCCTCTTAAATTTTTCTGATAGCATCTCTTTTACATCCTTCATTACTTTTTCATTGCTGGCTGCAATTATCAAATCATCCACCCAGATAATTATAATCACCCTTTCACGTTTTGTCTCCTTGGCATAGACACAGTAATCTACTTGGTCTTGTGTGAAATCATTTTCAGTTAGTCATGTAAAGGCCTGTTCCAATTTCACCCAGATTTCCATACAAAGATATTGTCAGCTTACACAACAGACCTTCCCCTTCTTCATAACCTTCTGGTTGATCTGTGTAGATCTCATAATCAATGGCAGCATGTAAATATGCTGTTTTTATGTCCATTTGGTGAACTAACATGTGCAGCTTTGTGTAAGAATACTCTTAGGCTTGTGAAACTGGCTGTGGAGGAGAAAGTTTCACCATAATCAATTCCCGTCTCTTGACTGTAACCCTTTCTTGCCCTTTGGCAGAGTAGTCAGAGTAAATGTGTTGTTCTTTTTTAATGGTTGGATTTTATCATACATAGCTTTAACCCACAGAGCTTCCTTAAATGTATGTGGAACAACACACATTGCTCTGTAACAGTAATCAATGGTGATATGAACCCCATTGTTGGTTACAAAATCCTTTAAATTACTTGGTTTTCTCCTCTCTCTTAAAGGATACTTTCCTACCACCAAATTACCTACTTGTCTCTTGACTCTTCCTGGTCACACTCATCAGATGTACCAACTTGTAGATTTTTTAAATCTCTCAGTGCTCTCATAAACCTCCTATGTGACTGTGTTTGACATTTGCTGTCTCACTATGACATTATCATTGTTTGTTTCCATCTCATCTGTGTGTGTTTGCTTTTCCACATTTGCCTTGTTCACAAACTTAAGAAGTCTGTTTTTTAATCTTCTAAGTATCAGGATGATAAATCAAATAAGCGGGGATGTTCTTGTCAATCAAGCTTTCCTTTGTTCTGTTTGTATGTGTAGCATACAGATCCAAATGTCTGTACTTTGGACAAATTTGACTTTTTACCTGTCAGCATCTGGACAGGGGTCTTCCCTGTTCACTTATTAAAGCATCTGTTGAAAACTATGGCCACCATTTGGACAGCATAATTCCAGAAACATTTGGGTGAGTGACTTTCAATTAGCATGCATCTGCTCATTTCAAAAAGAATACGTCAGCCTGTCTCAGCAGTACCATTTTGATGAGGTGAATAGGGGGCTGATGTCTTGTGCTTAATGCTGTTCTTCCTTAACAGGGTCTACAAATCTCTGCACATAAACTCTGAACCGTTATCAGATGTAATACACTTAGCTTTTACATAAGTGGCTGTATCTGCTAAGAATTTCCTGTTTCATATCACTTTTTGTCTTAAGAAAATATACAAACACTGCATTTGAATAATAATCAGAGAATGACTGCACATATTTGTACCCGTCAATAGACTCATTAGCTACTGGACTTGCTATATCTGTGTGGACCATTTGTAAAGGTGCCTCTGCTCTTGTATCAGGGTCTCTACTTTGGGTTTGTACAAACTTTTCCTGAATACATACCTCACACTCTTGATCAGACTTAATAGGCTTGTCCTTAATTTGCATACCATGCCAAAAGTGATGCATGTGTGAAGTAAAAGTCGTATGTGTGTGAGCTTTTGATGTGAATGTGCGAGAGAGGTGTTGTGTGTGCAAAATAAAAGTAGTAAGTGTGTGAGCTTTTCACGTAGATATCTGAGACAGAAGTGGTTTATGTGCAAAGCAAATGTAGTTTGTTCAAAATAAAAGTAGTATGTGTGCAAGCTTTTCACGCAGATATGCGAGACAACTGGTGTATGTGTGACTTAAATGTAGTTTGTGTGAGTTTTTGACAGGCACACTCATGAAAACAATGGTTCATGAACAAGCTTTTCATTAGTATGTGCAAGAAAAAGTGGTGTGTGCACTCGCATTTTATGTGCATGTGTAAGGAAAAATAGTACATGTGTAAGCTTGTAGTGTGTATGTGTGACCTATTCTGATATATGGCCAAGGCGGCACCTCATACATTTGTCACCCTTGGGTGAGCATTTAGTATTAGCATTTAGTATTAACATTAGTACACACAAATTGGGACCATTATATATCTGGCCTTGAGTAAACTAAACATTGTAGATTATTAGTACTGAAGCAGATGTCTTGAAGGTAGACACTGTGTTGGCCACTTTAATATTAGCTGGAAGGTGATTCCTTAAGACAGGGGCTTGGTCGCTAAAGGTTCCAGATTCTATTGTACTTTTAAAGACTGGGAACTACCAGTAGACCTGCATTCTGAGAGCAAAGTCTTCTCTTTGGATGTAGCACAAGAGTATCTCACACACTCGCACAGTACAAAAAACCCCAAACACCTCACATAGTCTAAAATCTGGGATATTTTATCTGACTCGCGGACATCAGGGAGTCACCAGAAATATCAGGGAGACTCCCAAAACTTCCAGGAGACTTGGGATGTCTGCTTTACCTTTTTTGTGGTTCCGTTTGCTTTGGCGCTTTCCTTGGCGAACTTTTTCGTTTTTTTCAAAGATGTCAGCCCCGGACATAAAATAGATAAAAAAAACAAATGTGGGAGTAATATTGTGGGGTGTCAGTCACAATATGTGGGGGAACTGTACTGCTTGGCAGAGGTTTGCGCTCTCTGAGTGCTTTTCTAGTTACAATATAAAACTATATTATGACATTTGTCATTATTGTTTTACAGCCCAGACCCATGTTAGAAAATAAATATCTGAATTCAACCTGTCCAGGGATGGACTGGCCATCTGGCAAGCCGGGCATTTTCCTGGTGGGGTGACGTGCTATTTGAGCCAACAGTCCCAACACACTTCTTTAGAAGCACTGCTTTGTGTAGGAAACAGTGATAATCAGATCAATCAACCAAGCTACTCTACTGTTTTTGTCTTGACCACTTTTGATTGACCACTAATTAAATCTCTCTCTCTCAAACATACATACACAGAGTTCAAAGTTCATTTAGGAGTTCAACATTCATCGATTTTGACTGGGTAACTAATTTTGGTATAGTTAGCATCTGATCTGTTATTTGTTTCTCTTTGCTTCTTTGTTGAAACACATAGGCACACCCATTACGATGAATGCTACTTTAAGATTCATTACTTGTGATGGAGTAGTAGAGTATACATTTCTGTAGTGTTAATAAATAATACTTATTAGAAGTATTTAATATGTCCGATTCTCTCGCACTGATTCCCATTAAGTCATTGCATAGCTTAAGGTACTTGCTTTTAAATAGTTGCACAGTTTGTAGTCAAGACACTGAAAAAAAACAAAAGGTGTATGTTATTGAATGTGGGGCCAGTCTGGTCCAAAACGCCCACTCTGCCCCTGAACCTATCCCAGTCCATATAGTGTATGACTTACGCCATTTTGCAATGAGGCTAACGATTTGCATGTAACATGTGCCAAACACATTAACAGTTGTTTGCTTGAATCAAACAGGGCTCAGTGAAAACCATTTAAATGATCTGGAGATGAAAGTAGTTACATCAGATCTGAGCCACATCTCACACTGAGCCACATTTTATGTGCATGCAGCTCTTTTGACCTTGGATACTGCTCAGTGGACAGGCACATGTATGAAATCCATTGCTTAGGCTTCTCTTGCGTTTCCAATTAATTAAGAAAGAGCGATGATATGAGAAGTCGTCTCTAGAGAATCCAGGTTACAAGCTCTTTGGGGTCTTTGCTCTGACCTCAGTGACAGGAATATGTCCCCACTGGGGAAAATAAAGAAGTGTGTGGACAGCCATATTAAACTACCCTATCTTGGTTTCATTGTGAATGCAGGCAGTGTTTTTCAGAGCTAAAGGATCCACCTCCTCATAACCTCATGTGATTTGCCATGCCGCCTCTACACTAGATATTTCACATTTCAACTCAATGTCCTACAAAATCCCCTCGTTCATTCCCCTTGAAATAACCCAAGATAGCATTAATGTGCTGCTGTCTAGTATGCAGTACGCTGTTGAGAGCAGTTTCCTAATCAGATACAGCCTCTGAACAGACCCATTAGCGGGATTAGCAAGTAGCTTTTCAGTAAATGAGGCAATGATTGACCTTGCAGGGATTCTCCATGGAACAATCTGCAAGCTGTACTGATGTTCACCCACCTCACACAATCTTGTTTTACACAGCGCTGACATCCTGCTGAGTGAGCTGTGAATGACTGACTTAAAAGTAAGAGTAAACTAAGACATCTGTTACTGCACTTTTGATTGTGCATTTACAGGAATTCATTATGGTCAATCAGCGACTGGGTAGCTTTGTGGTTTACACCACTGACTTTGGTATGGAAGGTTCAAATCCCAGGTGGCAAGGCAAGGCGCTTTGCGCTATATGCCTATACCTTGTCAGTTGCTTTTGATAAAAGCATCAGTCAAATGTAATAATGGAAACATCAGCACTCCCCTGCAGCATTGTAGATGCTGTTTACATAAGTGTTTTGATTCAAGTTTTTTTCATTTACTTCTGTGAGATATTTACTCGCCATTTACAAAAGAAAGAGCACTTTAAGTATTTTAAACATGTTTTAGATCCCCATGCTTGCAATAATAATATTTGCTTTGAACACATCTTTAGCTTGTCTAAATTAGATATGCACCAATACCACTTATTTCCAGACTGAGTACAAGTGCATGTACTTAGACTGGAGTACTTGCCAATATGAGTACTGATATGAGTACTTACTTACCATTATAGTTCTTAGTTACTTTTGAAAATGTGCTTTTTTGTCATTAGTCTGACTGGAAACCAGCGAAGCCCTGGGTAGTTGTCATTAATATGTCAGTAGTTTTTCACTAACCCATACAGTCCCTCTTTGAACAGATTCTCTATCTCCATGGTTCTCAGTGGTATTCTCTGTCACAGTCCACATCTGCGCGCACCAGGACAGAACGTTCTGGCCATATCCATCTGTGTCGATAATGTTACTTCCAGTCGGTGTTACTTCAAATCACCATACTGGTGACATTACTCCTCTGCCGTGTATCTGCTGACTTAACTGCAAATGTCGTGCTACCGTAAAGTGGTATCTGTATGGTAGTATCGGAGTATTTTTACGACTATGAGTACAAATAGTCACACTCAGTATCAAACCTGATACCAGATAATGGTATCAGGATCAGTGCATCCCTAGTCTCAATTAAACATTAAAATGTAACTGTACCAACTACCAAATTAGCTGAGAATGTTGTGATCAGTAATTGAATACATGTGGATGCGTGACAGAAGTAGTAGTGTTTTTCCACAAACAACTTAAACCCTGAAGCCTCTTAAAGGGGTCCTATGTATGTACTGTATTTATAGTATTGATATTCCAAACTATAAATAGCAGGGGGAAGTTGTACACCAGAACACACTCACGGCTACAAAACCCACCAGTGAATTACTGTTGCATCTCCATAAACTGTATCACTCGCTGAATAAAGTATAAGGCTGAATCCCAATTCCATTTTGTGTGTACACATGAAGGTATAATTTCCTGATTCTTGTTTAGACAGAGGGGAAAGGCAGGCAGTGCTATATAGCCATCAAAACTGAGATTTTCCCAGACCACATTTGTAACGACTCTGGGTTCGGGACACAAATGCACAT
>JAPSES010124531.1:0-16139 GCA_029822895.1 Maxillicosta whitleyi
ATATATCTTAAAATAAGATGTTGTGAGCAAAAAGTTGTTAAAATGCCTAAATACATCAAATGTGAATCAAAAATATCATAAACAAAATGATATGGCAACATTTTTTTTATTATAATTATGTTAAAAGGAAAAAAAAAATTTTTCAATTCACTAGGTTTTAATGGGTCCAGTTTTACAAGCTTAGGAATGAGAAGATACTTCCTGCATCAGTTATAGTTAAATAACTCATTTATGGCTAAAGTATAATCACTGATCACTACATTAATTATCCAATGTAAAGCCCTTAACTATTTGCTTAGATAAATCCAGGTGTGTGTATACAGCAGCAATACTGTAAAGGTATAACACTGAGCAGAGAAAGCAGTCGTGTTGGTGCATACTGAAACTGATTTAAAGCTGAGTGTGCATCAAATGGATGTTACCCTTCAGTAAAAACCTTAACATGTGGGTGAGGCCGTGCGAGCTGTGTGGATAATATTAGTACTCACTCTCTGTGTGAGAAGGCAGCACCAGCCTGGCCAGCAGCAGGAGATGAAGAGCTCCCCTGGTGAGAGGTGGAAGCCATTTAAGTCTACAGGCCATTGTCTGACTGTTGGTGTGCTCTCCTCTGGTCCTCACGCTGCTGTTGATCGGCTACAACTTCACGCAATCATAGAGTGACACCTGCGAGGAGAGATGAGAACTGATGTATTGAATTTGCATTTTAAACTCCAGCCACATGAACAGAGTGTACAAGTATTAACACTGTTTCAGCAGTTTCCTTTGTTGAAGTCCAAAGCTTTGTTGATTCCGATCCCAATGTTATTAAGGTATAATTATGACAATTGCTCAACCTTGCCACTTAAATTTAATGATATTTCAATCTGGGGTATGGTTGCTTGATTCCTGTGTTTTCTTGTTTCAGTAATCTGATCACTTATTTATGAAATCCTCCTGTAACCTGAGATTTTCTGCTGTTATTCACCTCTCCTTTCCCAGTGAAGCTGTGAATGCCAAAAGCAAAACTAAAAATCCCTTCCACTCATGGTATGGAAGATATAACATATTCTTGAAAAGTATACATTTGCTTTACAAGACCACTACTAACTTGTGACTTCACTCCGAGTTTTGCATCTTAACTTTAAAGAACCCAACATTTTCCCTAAGCCAAATAACATGGACATGTCAGAAGTTTGTCACAGGAATGACATATAGAGACAAACAATCACTCACACCTTTGGACAATTTAGATGAACCAATGTTTTGGGATGGTGGAAGGAAGCCAAATGGTCTTGGTGTTGGACTCATGAACTTCTTGCTGTGAGCAGACAGTGCTATCCACTGCACCACCCTCAAATAATGCACATGATGTTAAAAATGTAAAAAATAAATAAATAAATAAATAAAAATTAAAAAAAAACTATTTCCTGGCCACAAAGGTGCAGTGGTTACAATCACCTTTAGTGGGAGTGAGAGAAAACTGTACTTCAATGTCCTGGCTGCAGACGGACACAATAACTTATGGTCTGGAATATGGTCTCATCTATAAACAAACTGCATGTCATTACGCAAAATCTGTCTCAAAGGCTACAGATGGAGATACAACAGCTCTTGATTTTGCTTAAAGCAGTATATGATGTTCATGACCAATTTTTCATCAAATCTGTAAAACCCCAGTGATAGTAGAAATCTGTTAGTCTTTCTGGGATTACTCAGCTCAATCACTTCCCTCACAGCGAACATCTTTGAAGTTGACTCCATTACAAGCCATCACTTTATTTAAATACCAAACCGATATGTCACTCAAGCCTTTTTTGGGAAATTTTGTTGTAAATTGTATTGTGGAAATGGGAATTATACACAGACACAGTATGGCTGCGGCAGCAACAAACACGGAAACGGCTTCTTGCTGCTGCAGCTGCGTGGAATTTCAAAAAGGCCCAAGTGATGGTTTAGTTTTGGTTTGGTATATAAACAAATGGACTGCTTATGATGGAGAGCTGCTCGGGGACTATAGATGTTCATCAGTAGCTTGGTTGAGGGCACTGACAGGAGATTTAACCTAAGTATTTGTGGTTTTTGAAGAAGAAACCCAGGTGAGCAAAACAAACATTGTGTAAATTCTTTCCGCCTTTTTAGTGGCCATTGCAGGGGCGAAAATAGAGGGAGGACAAGATGATTTGTTGTGCAACTTTACACTGAATATAAAGAAAAATAAATACTGACACTGAGTAGATATAAACTACAGGCTTCTGTAAAACAACAACAAAAAAGCATCTCATTGGTTACTGTAGAAGGTGGTTTGGTATGCTCTTAACAGCACTTCAGCTGAGTGTTTTTGAGTTTGTTTGGTTTTTTTTTTAACTTGTTAAATGGAGAGGATGCTAAGGAATGTAGAAGTGTACAAGTCAACCAGGTTCTTACTGATCAAGAGCTAATTTACAGTCAGCTGAATCATTGCCCTCCTGTGGGTATATACAATAATACACTCCTCAGGAAACCCAAAGCAGTGGGTCATCTCTAACATGTTTCTTGGATTTTATATGTGATTAACTGAAACAAATGCATCTGGAACATGAGTCTGGCCCAGTATGCACACCTCCACTGATTGCACATCAAAGATGAGTCCATGCTGAGCTGGAGCACTGTGAATCCAGGATCAGAGTGATATGGACCACTCCTTTCTAGCTCAGTACACAAACAGATTGCAGAGTGAACAGTGGTCAGCTTGTACACTCCCCTGATTTTTTCGCAAGGAAAAACCAGAAAAAACATCAACTCCATCACTGTCACCATCCATGCAGATGCACACAGGAAACAACTACATCTGAGACACATTCAGCCATAGTTTGGAATGCTTTTCCTTATACTTGGCAGCTAAAAAAAAAAAAAAGTTTATTTCACTGAATAGGTTTAAACAAAAGGAACAGACCTTCACTAACACAATTCATGAAAGAATATTTTCATGCATTGTGACTGAAAGCCCACTTCAGACTGAAACTTGAACAATTACAGAAACTGTCACACAATGGGTTCAGACAGAGTTTGAGGATGGTTTCGGAGATGTTTGACGTGTCATTAAGTGTGCAGTGACAGGAAGGCAGGGAGGAGACTAAGTGCTGGGTTTTTAGCAGCATTCCTGGATCAACACAACCCCTCCCTTCTATCCCTATTATCTGTCAACAGCACTGCACAGATGCTGCAGCACTGATGGATGCAACTTCACTTTCATGAACACTAACCCACCTCAAACATCACAACACATCTACAGCTCTGGAAAATTTAAAAGACCACTGCAAGTTCCTCTGAAATCAGTATGTGTGCATGTATGACAGCCATTCCATTGTGTGTTTGTTGAATTCCAACACAAACACATATTATTCTACTGAATAAACACCTGATCCATGTCTTATTTAAGAAGAAGTATAAGAACCATTACTGTGGCCATCACTATTTTCAAACAATAGGCAAAAACAGTGTTATTATTAAGACAAAAGTAATTGGAATCCAAATATAACTCTTGAAAACTACTGGACTTCTGCTCGGACAATGTTCCCAAACTCTGAGGACTGGTTCTTCTATCAGTTCAATGCTCCTGAACTCAGCAGGTCAGTAAAGGTGTGGATGACAGACCACCAGATGAAGACCCTGTCATGTCCAGAACAATCTGCAGACCTGAACCCACTGTGAAAACTTCTGGAGGAACATGGATGGACACAAGCATCAAACATTACTGAGCTTCATGAATTTCTCTGCCAGGAGCTGCATAAAGTCATCCAACAGCAACAGTGGAGAGAAAAGATGGAACAACTGTCTTTAAAAACAAGGTTATTCCAACAAATACTGATGTCTGAACTTTTCCCAAGTTAAAACATTAGTATTGTGTTGTTTAGAAATTAATATGAACTGGTTTTCTTAGCATTATTTGAGTCTGAAAATACCTACATCTTTGTTAGTTTGACCATGTGTCATGTTCTGCAAATACATGTTCTAAATAACAATATTTTATTTGGAAATGTCAGGAGTTTAGAGAATAAAACACATACTCAAACTTATACTTATAAATGTCAAAATCAGAGAAACTGATAATTTTGTAGTAACCTCTCTCTTTTTTTTCCAGAGCTGTATTTTCCAGACCCTTTCTACCTCACCAATCATCCACAAATTTTACTATTGTAGAACAACCAAGTTAAAACCCCACAAATAACTGGACTAAACTCTTGCTGTAATTAGAAGAGCTCAGATGAATCATTTACATGCTATACGCCTGACCTTTTTTAATCAAATGCATCATTTTCATGTTACATGCCTGACCTTTTTTAATCACCTCGTCATGCTGTGACAGTGGAAACAGTCATGGAAATCAGGTTTTTTTAAGTATAAAAACAGGCAAACAGACAGGTATACAGTCTTTGTTGTTGTATGAAATTAATTTATTATTTCACCTCTCTTCCAAAACTGTCTGATAATTATTTTCTAATGTGAGATCTGGTGGATTGCGGTTGTATTATCTGAAAAAGGTGGTTAAATCTTTGGTTTATAAACTCATTCTTTGGTTTGACCCTCTCGTGCGTGTAGTTTACCCTGTTCCTAACATTACGGCCAAAGAACAGATTAGACACCATACACAAGACAACCATGAAAATAACAGGACTGAATAATGACTCTATAAAGATCCTTTATGAGAAAGCTGTCATAAACCAAGCATGGCATTCTGAATCTGGGCTTCTCCTGTCATCTCTACATGAACCAGTGCCTTCACGTAGAAGTCTCAGGGTGTCCAAGTGCAAATCAAATCACTTGAAGTTGTTATTTGTTCCATACTCCATTAAGCTGTTGAACCTCAGTTTGTCTAAGGAGTGTGTGATCTGACTATTGATGACTGTTTTTATTACTATTTTTGTTGTGTTATGAACAAATGAATGTATATTGATTGCTACTCTGGTATCTATGTTGTCATATACTGGTGTACAATTAATTTTATGTAATGCAATAGACTGTAGCACAGCCAAAGATAAATGGTGCCTACAGGGACAATTATGTTTATTTGATTTGACTTCACTCTTTTATTAATGATGACAGTAGATGAACGTGGCCACCTGTTGAAAACATGCTCACTGGACATTTGTACAATCTGATTATTATGATTCATAGGTATTGTAATAACTAATAATCATATCCCAAAACATCATGCTTTTAAAAGCACAGCAACAAAGTAACATTGGGTCATGGGGATGTTTGCCTTCACTTCCAGATGCAGTGCTTTTGGTTGTCCAACTTGCAGCTTTGGACATGTTGCCATGGTTTTTGTATCTGGAAAATATCATGTTTTGCATCAATATTACCCGGTATTGCTCACTGCGACTGACCTGGTTACAAAATTAGTTAAATTTCAATCTTGTTTTATAGGACTTTGGCCAACTCCAAGATTCGACTTCACTAAATCTCAATAAAATGGGACTGACAGCACACACAAGCTTAAATATTTAGCAGCACTTTTAACAAATTTTACTCTTTACTGACTCAACAAATTTGATGAGCTGAAGAAAACGTATTTAAATAAAAAAATAAAATTTTAATTTTTAAAAAAATGAAAGGTTTCTTTTTGGTATCTGGATTATTGTAATAGCTAATATTACATGCCTGCAGAATGTTAGATAAAAATTTTAATGCCAAATCTTTGTAATGAGACAGTTCATCTTCTTTCTGTCAGTGCCTCTCTTTCCTGCTCCAGCTCAAACTCAATGTGTTTTTGATCCTATCAATTTAAGCATCTTATGTAATCCTCAAGTCCACCCTCCTCCTCTCAGCTGCCATTGTCAGCTCGGGTAGGTGGTGTTATCCACTCAGTATTCCCTGCTGCCTCCCAGCATCATCACAGTGAATCCTCCGAAGTCTACCTGCCTCTATCTCCTTACCCGCTACGATCGCGGTGAGGTCAAAATTGCTATATGCGAATCCCCAAGAGGAAATAAGCCATTCCCCCATGGTTGCAGTATCAGTCGAATCCCGAGAGACATAGCTTCCTGAGGAGATGTGGAGCCCTGCAGCCTCACAGTGAGAAAAGGTTCTGTCGTTGCACTTGAAGCCTCCTTGGCCAAGCATGCAGTGGACACGTCCAGCGGGCGGTGTGGGTGCTGTCTTCATTGTATTTAATGACATCCAGCTACAGCTTGTTAAATGACATCCAACTACAGCCTTGGCAGCTATGTTATGCTGCTGCCATATGCTTAGTAGACACGTGTCACCTTCATTTGAGAAACATTAGACACACTTGGACTTAATCTGTGTGGACAGCAGCAGCACACAAACAGCCTAGCAAGGTAACAGTCAGCCTTAATGGAGCCATTTAATGTTGTTTAGTGCATTTCATTAGGAGAGGAGGAATACATTACTTTGAATAAAAGTAAAATTAATATATTCAAATAAAAGTAAAACATAACTGTACTTTGTCCACAGCACAAACTCTATGATATGTGACATAACATAAACATAGCATTAGCTTGATAAGTCCACTGGTTCCAGTGTTGGTTTCAGGCCTAGTTTTAGTCCTGGTTTTCTAGTGCCAGTCAGAAACCTGGATAAATGAAAATGGTTACTTCAGGAAGATTATCCAGCATAAAGCTTCTGCAAAACTAGCCATGCCAGTCATGAAAATGACATCCACACCGGATCGGTTGGTACCCAGGTTAACAACAAATGCCACTATGTACAGCGCTCTTTGTTTAATATTTTCTGCTCTATTTATATTATATTCTTTACCACTACTTGTTGCATGTTTATTCTTAAGCACCAAAAAAAAAAAAAAAAAAAAAAAAAAAAAAATCCCTTGTACGTGCAAACTACTTGGTAATAAAGACCTTTCTGATTCTGATTGACAAAGAAGGTATCACCAAATTTGGGCTAATGTTGGTCAATAAAAGAGAGGAGGTAGATGAAGTTAGAGTGACCAGGCAGGAAACAAATGTGACTTAAGCTTAAATGTCCAAGATGTAAGACTTGTACATGGCCTACATACTGTCGGTGCTGTTCATTTGCTGTTAGCTATTTCTATGTGCAAATGACAGACAAAGGTAGCTAGTGGGAGAGCAATGTGGCTGCTGTAGAGGAGCAAGAGTGAGGCACCAACATGCATGACACTTTATATATTAGATCTTTGCACAGAAGTTAATTCACAAGATGTTATCACTGCATCATATTCAGCAAAGGCACTAATGTGTTTTGAGGTATGTCACAATTCCACCACACATTGAAAATAAAAAACAAACTTGATGTAGTTTTTATAGACTCAGGTCCATTTCTAAGTTAACACTGACTAGGGTGCCACACTGTTGCAAACTTTTAGAAATTGTGAGCATGTGTACTATCACAGAACAAACAACTGAGTTTTTGAAATGGAAATGAGTGTACAAGCTGTTGTCACTTATATATGCAACCTGGACAGATGTTATTCTAAAAGTGGATGTAGCCAAGTTAAACGAACAAACTGCTTCCTGCAGAAAACTCCAACACAGACATGCAAATTGAACTTATTAAAAAGTACAATTACATGAGTAAAAATCTTCTGAAATTATAGAAAATAATGAAAACATAACATAGGCTATTTAAAGCTTGTTTGGACTAAAACAGGCTAAATAGTTGAAGTTAATTAATCTCAGACCTATTTAAAATTTAATTTAAGTGTAGTATTAACAGAATAGTAATGTCTGTCTTGGAATGAACAAAATGAACCGGTGAACCAAAATTCACTGGATATTATATGGCTAAAAATGAATTTAATGTGCTTTCTATAAGTTTTCTAACTAACCAAATTGGCTTTTGTGCTGCATAAGCCTCATCGTAGTTGGAAAGGACACAGTTTGGAATTCACTTGGTTGCAAAGTCTTTGTAGATTTTGTACCTCAGCATTTTTGTGCAGCTTACACTACAAAATAAAACTGTCATCATTCTTGGGCTTTGGAAGTTTAATTATGAAACATATAGCCAAGATTTTCAAGGATAAACCAAGAACTACACCTTCAGCTGAATCCGAAAAGAGTAAAACATTACATTTACAAGAACAACTGTAATGTTATCAATCAAAGAATTAATAATCAATTGGTTGATTGAAGTTTTACTGATTTAGAACATAAACCCTAGGTAAACAATGTTGGGTAAAATGTTTGACCAAAGGTAAACCTCGTTGTGTCTCCAGCCAAAGCTTCACAGCAAAACACTTCGTTATGAAGTTATGAAATAGCAAATTCATTATTGCTCACAAGAATTTTGCAACATTTCAAGCTGTGGGGAAAACACCAAGAGTTTCCAAAAAACTCCCTGTGAGATGTTACAGTAACAGAGATGATGCACTGCCACTCAACAACTTTATTTTCCAAACAACCATTAGGAGAAATATTTGTTTTTCAGGGAGTGCCTGGAAGGCAGCATTGCTCTCATATTTTTCATCAGTTCATTCTGAACCCCGACAGGTCTGCTGAGTTAGGGGATAGAATCCGGCAGACCTAATGCCTGAATGTACAAAAGGCACTGATACATAGTTCACTGTTCACAGGATTAGAATCAGACAAAAAAGCAAAGACCACATCAGGAAATACAGTTTCACTCCATGTGTGTTTTTGATTGACCGACTCAGTGTTGAGTTAGAAACCAGAAAACAGAAAATGACAATAACTTTCTCTCAAAAGTCCAATGTTATTTTCAGATAAACGATACAGATAAGGGGAAAAGCGGATGTGAATGCTTGCAATGTTGCTTTTAATCAAACTGACTTAGTGTTTCCTCAGTTTTCATCAATCATACAACTCCATAAAATACTTGCCAGTAAAAGTTGCCTTTAATTTATAGACTTAAGAGGACGTCTTATCAGCAAAATGAAGAGAGAATGGCAAAAGAAACGCATTTACAACAACACAAGCTCCATGGGTATGTGAGAAAATGTCATCACCATAAATGTTGCATATGTTTTACAATTCTCCAGACTCCTGGATGTCTGAACAGTAAAAAGAAACCAATAAATGCGTTTCATTGTAAAAGTACCAAGGGTCACTGTGCATTGCCTTCAGTCAAATCCTCTTCAGTTGTTTGACATTCATTTCAGACATGAGTTTGAATTCAAGTTTTACTAGTAAGGTGTGGGATGGGATATGACTTCCCAGAATGATTCTTGGAGTCTGACTGAGATGGCAGGTCTTAGACTTTCACTAATCAGCATGAAATATAGCTGCTAAATTTGATCTGATAAACAAATGTCAACTATGAGTGTAATTGTCTTGTCAGTTGTCTGTAATTATCCTGTAATCCACAGGGTGTCTTTGGGGTCTGGATCAATAACTTCATCCCTTTTACCGCATTTTCACTACATGGTACTGGCTTCACTCGGGTACCAGATATTATTCCTGATGACTATTTCTATTACAGGATACTACCAGCTTTAGAGTATCTGGTTGTCATAGCGACACTGCATGTAACTTCCATGACATCTGGTCAAAGATTTGCTGATAAACTCGCTTGTTGTGTGTTGCCACGTCAACTCACGCTGAATCTTTTCATCAATCACCAAGGACAGAAATGTCTGAACCTACTCGAACCGACCACTCTGTTGTTTGGGGGTCTTTGTGACCAATCGTTGGTCTTCAGAGTTTATACATCATATTTTCGTTTTGGAACTTTGGCCGAGTAAGTACTAGAAAGTAGTACTAGGTACCATTTTTCAGGTTCTTTTATGTAATTAAAAGGCAAAAAGTCTGGCAAAAAGGAAACGCGGCATTTGCCTCCTGTATCTGTAAACATTAACTATAATTCGCAAACTGTGAAAAACCTAAACTTTCACACAAACCACAACACCAACCCAAAACTAAACCTTTTTTATTTGTGAATCAACACCCCTGCATCAAACATCTGCTGCAGGTAAAGACAGTAAAACCCAACATTCTGGCTGAGAAGAATTGGCTACATGCAGGTATAAAAGGAATAGCAATAGAAAGTGTGGGAAGTTCCGTTCAATTTCATTGTATGTCGATGACATACTTTTATACATGAATATTTGTAAGAATAGAAATGATGCCTCTGTCTTTGATAAAATATAACTTCAGTCTTCTTTGTGATTTCTTTCCACATATTTACTTTGGAATGACAAGCAAGGGTCTGAAAAAGGTTACAAGAGGGGCTACACTGATGCTGAAGAAAGATTTTGGCATTGGTCTCATATTCCCCAATGAATCTGGTAACACATACTGCAAAAATGAAATATACAATACTATGATAATGTGGTGTCCTAAAAGTGAACTTCTGTTTTCTGTTCTTTTCTACTCTGTCTTTCTGACTTTCCCCTGACACCAGTTACCATACTCTCTTGGGACAAGAATATCCATGTAGCGAGTGATTTATTTAAAGTTAATACTTTATTATTGTATTAAAGACATATTTGATATTCCCAAAGAACATTTCCTTGGCATTTCATATCCTCTCATTGCTTCTTTGCCTAATTTCCTCCCCTATAGTGGTGTGAAGAGATTTCCTTTGGAGTTCAGAAATGAGAAGCATTTCTTATCTTCATTTTATTCACTTCTGTTTCTATTCTGGTGTATGAGTTTCAAAATATGTATTACAAATGGCAAATGATTTGAATAATGAATACATCAGGATGACAGGCAGGTGACTGTAGATGTGGTCACATGGACATTTACATCCAGCAGACGGGTTTCATACCAGTCCTGTCATACAGGAAGTCCTTTCTCCCATATAATTAAGTGTATATGAAGTAATACAAGAGATTTGCTTCTCCCGTTGTTAATGCAAACAGTCATAAAAGAGGTAAATCTTAAGTCCCTCTAATCTAACAGGGGTTTGAAAAAGCAGACAACATAAACACCTACATTTTCCCGTAGTTGTGTCTTCATGAGCCACCTCAATCAGTAACCACTAAACAAATCTGAAAATGCATTAGTCAGTGCATTATATGTCAAACTGATAATATATATATATATATATATATATATGTATATATATAGACATACATGGTTTATTTTTTTATGTAGTAGCTCTAAGAAAGGCCATATCTCTTTCTGAAATAAATCTAAGTACATTCTGTTATTTTCTATTTGGAAGGTTTTGCAATGAAGTGAAAATATTCTGGTGAATAGAGTCTGACTTAAGGATGTTTCTAACCATGTAAATTATCAGTACAGTGCACAACAATGAAAATTCTATTAACCACACATTTTATAAAACACATCCGTACATAATACAATGTACACAACTGACCCAAACCCAGAACCAACAGCCTCTGAAACCAGGAAAAATGAATCCAACTCAGTGGGAAAAGATGAGCAGAACTAATTGCAACAAACCAGTATTTAGTGATGAATCTGACAGATGTTCTGAGTTACTGCATCGATGCAGAAATCTGCATTGTGATGCACTGTAGAATTGAACAGTTACTTCTAACCGCAGCTTCAGGTATCACAAGACACACCTCAGGCTTGCAACAGTTCGACAACTAATAACAACGAAGGCGTTCATTTACTGCAGTAGTTAATAGATAAACATGACTGTTACGGCTGCTGCCATATTCTGGGATGGAGTGTGTGTGTGTGTGTGTGTGTGTGTGTGTGTGTGTGTAGGTGACTCCAATCATTGATTGCTGTGGTTCCATCCAGTCTGAAATAACACATGATGAATGGGAGTGTCCATCAGCCATCCAGCCAATCAGAGGAGGAGTCTACTATAAAAGCTGCCTGCACCTGAGCTCTTACCAGCCATGCTCATGTGCCTTTTAGATGTTTAAGCTTGGTGATACTTTAAACTCTGAATTTGTGAGGAACTAGACACTTTGGTACTTGGTACACACTTTTGTGCAACTTTTCTTTTGGCTTTAGTTTGAACTGTTGCTTGTGTTGTGTTCTTTTGTAAAAATTTAATTTTGAAAGTTTTTTTCATTATTAATCGTTAGAAGATTGTAAACAGCTATAACTCTAAGTTAGAGTCTTTAAATCTCCATTTGTTGTACTTATCTTACCTTTTGTTTTAAAAGAAAATAAACTTTACTTAATAAATTTACAACACCTAAACATCTTTTTTTAAAAAAAAATGTTGTTCCCTTTCCCCACACGAGCTGGGCGTAACAATGACAAATCTATTACAAAACAATTCTCTGAGGAGGTCAAAAATCCTGCTTCTCATCAGACATCCTTTTCAGTGCAGTGGCGGCTAAAATCTTTACAAGCTCTTCTTCTTGATGCACATAAACAAAAGCGATAACACTTTTAGGAGGATGAAGCTGCGTGCTGTTAAAGTAGGTGTATCTAAACCAAAGTGAACCAGTTTAGGTCATACAGCCTGTAGGTCAAAGCAACAACAGCAACAACTATTAACCTTTAACACAAAGTCCAGGGGAATATTATTATCACCAACATGCACTTAGTAATCCATATCTGTTTTCTGTCTTGTTTTTTAGGGTGGTTAAATGTTTCTTTCAGAACATCATTTTTCCGGTCTCTTTGGGACCTTTCACGTGTTTGACACAGTTTTCCTAATTATTGCTTTTTTTCTCCTTTATGCAGTTTTATTACAGTGATCGTTCAACACAATAGTTTAATTTATTAAAAATCCAGAGGCTGAAAGACGCAGCTTTAGCCTTGAAATGACAGCAATTGAGAAACAGAAAATTAAACATTTTTATTTTAAAGAGGTTTTACACTAAACAAATCATAGAAGCTGTGTATTTGGAATATTATTTAGGGTCCACGGCCCACCCTAAGAGCTGTTGAAGGACACAGAATGTTGTTTTTTTTTGTTTTTTTTTTAAATAGAATGAACACTCCTCAATCACACTGTGGACCAGTGGTTTAGTGGCAGCCTCGTCTTCCTCAGACAGACATGCATACACTACACAGAACACAGCTCCCACACAGTCATCAGAGGACGAGGGGTGGCATATATCACCATCAGGCCTGTCTGGGGAGGGGGGGGAGGGGGGGTACTACAGACATGCTGTCAGGCAGACAGTGAGATGAGGAAGCTACAGTCAGCCATACGCAACAACAAGCCCAACATGCCAACACATTCAGAGCTCATACTCAACACACATTCTGCCTTTGTTATCGAGTCTTAAAAGCAGAGATTTGAGGAATTCTAACACATGAACGGCTAAAAAAAAAAAAAAAAAAAAAAAAGTCCATGCCTTATGTCAGCGCCTGTATTTCACATTTATTCCATCCATCCAGTGTCAGTCAGTTCAATGGTTTTAATTCTCAAGTGTTGATTTTTTTTATAACTGAAATCACTAGGCTTATGAATGCCAAAAGGAAGATCCACTGCACATGTTTATGATTTTAATTGTATGACAGAATACCTGTATTAGAATAAATAAGCGGTTGATACGATATATAAAATCCAGCCCCTAAAACCCCAAAAATAAAGTGACCTTTTGTTTTGCTGCTGTATTCGCTTTAAATGTTACAAATGGAATTGCATAAAAAAACAAAACAAACAAAAACAGCTAGACCTATATATAATGAAGAGAAATGCACACACACAAAATGCAACCAAAGCTGAAAATTAGGTTAGCTTCGCTGAAATTTGCTTGATGATTGTCTATCCACTCCAACTCTGAAAAAGAGTTAATTACCACATGCTTCTCTATTTGCTCCTCTATTGACAGCAGTGGCAGATGCAGACCACTTTACAGAAAAGTGCTCTTGGATTGCTTTTGTACTTCTCTAATAATGATACTAAAACCATCAGCAGCAAATCAAAGAAATGCATTTCATTTAGGTTGATAGTATACATTCAGTTCAGTCTGTGCAGAAGTGGAAATGATGGGCTGGGTCTGAACAAAGACAATCAAGGAAACAAAGATTCTTTTGAATGGAGTTAATGCAGCAGTGGGACTAGAGCATTCCTCATGAAATAAAGTTATAAATGAAACTTCCGTCATAGATTTATCAACAACATCATTCTATTGGCAGCCACTTGCATGTATTGTGCATTTATCTATGTATTTGTTGTACTGGAAAAGTACTAAATTTATACTGTTCACACAACTAAAGCCTGATTGACCCTTTAACATCCACTAGGTCACTGCCTTATATTTGAGCCATGTCTGAACTTTGACCTGATAACAGATTGTGTTTTAGCCACATGCTAATACAGATGATGAAGTCCAAGGTAATGTCAGTATTCAAGGCTGAGAGCTCAGTTTGGATTGACTGGTCATAATTGCTATTTTTATTGGTAGTGGTATTGTATTACTCTGCCCCCTGAAGGGGAGGCAGGGGCTATTGTTTTAGTTTGTTTACACTCTAGAAGCAAAACTGTTCCTTGAATTCATACCAAATTGGGTTTATATTTTGCCAGTAACCCAGAATAGATCTGATTACAATTTGGGAACAGGAGGTCAATATTTGTTAATGAATTATTAATTTTTATTTTTTTTTTTAAATTCACTTATAATAATGGGCAAAATTAAAAATGTCTGTTGCATTAAAACTAATGTTTGAATTCATACCAAATGTGGTTTATACATTTCCAGTGACCTGGAATACATGTTCTTACATTTTGGGAAAAGTAGGCCAAAATTAAATTTTTTAATGAATTTTGAATCTTTTTCTTTTCCCATTTACTTATAATGGGCGACATTTCAAATGTCTATAAAAACATACATATATATATATTTTTAAATTTACATCAAACAATAATTCATATGCTGACATCGGCACACGCATGAACATGAGACATCAGCGGCATCAATGCCAAAATAAGCTAAAACACATAAAGATGAAATTAATTGAAGTGCTGTATATTGTTTAAAAATACCTTTACCATTTAAAATGTGATTTTGTTGGTTAAAAATTGTTAAAATGGTTAAAAATATTTGGTTGGTTAAAAATTTACAAGATAAATATTATATTAGAAGTAACTGGATGTTGAAATATAATTAATTTCTAGGAAAAAGTAAATTATTACCTTTAAATTATAACTTAAGGTCAAAAAGTGATGTTTAAAGAAATGTTTATTTGTTTAACCAATTGTCTTTCTTTTCACCTGCTCACACTCACCTGCTGCTTCAATTTAAAAAAAAAAAAAAAAAAAAGCAAAAGGAAGTTTATGAACTTTTTTTGAGTGAAGTGCAGTCAAAACATCTGGTAAAGAGAAGTTCATTCAAGTCAAGAACATCATCAAACATAACATCAACTTAAGTCCAGTGCCTTATGTCTTATTTAACCTCAGCTGTCCACCTCATCCACGTGGTGGTTGTTTTTTCCACAGTCTTGTTCAGTTTTTGATGTTTCCTTTGCTGTAATTGAATTTATCTCATTATTATAGATGAAGTTTATTTTAAATATTATCTCAGCAGCATCGGCGGTGTCTGAAACCTGACATCAGAATAAAGTAATTTCACCGACCTCAGCTTTGACACCCGGCTCGATCCACCGAGCTGTCAGAACTACCAGAACTGAGGGAGGAACTGACACAGAACCACAGAGACAGAAGCACAGACTGAAGAGAGAGTGGCTGCTGAATGGCTTTCATTGTACTCCACTGATGAGCTGCACTTTACAGCCTATAAAAGGGTGTTCAGCAGTTGAAGTTGAAATCCCCCAGCCTCAGTGTTCTCTTAAAAGCTTTCTCTATTGTGTTTTACTCTGCTTCAAGTCTAAAGTCCACAGAGATAAGAGCTGCAGTCTTTCAAATGTGCATCAGGAAGCATCGGGGGAGGTGTTGCTGTAGGTGTCAGTGGTGGGGGCTCCGACTGCTGAGACCACCAACTGGACTACACAACACCAGCAGGCCATTGCTTTAGCTGGTATCCTTAATAATAGTTACATATATGTCGTCAGGGTTCCTACGCAAGTATGGAATTTGAGTTTATATATTTACAGGTCTGGAAAAGTATGGAAAATGGAAACAAATGTATGGAAAAATATTCATGTTTTGTTGACTTTTACCACTGTTCTATTTTTATTGCATCTATGTTTTTGCCGGCGTTCGTTTGTCTGACTGTTAACAACATAACTCAAAAAGTTATTGACAGATTTTGATGAAATTTTCAGGATTTGTTGGCAATGGTACAAGGAAGAAATGATTAACTTTTGGGGGTGATCAAGAAGAAATCCTGGATTCTGGATCACTTTGAAATTTTCGTTAACATTGGGGTCAAT
>JAPSES010124566.1:0-16133 GCA_029822895.1 Maxillicosta whitleyi
ACATAATTTTTCACAGAAATGACGCACAATGCATTCAACCATAGTGGAGACACAGCAGTATGAATGAAATAACGATACAAGTTGACCTTAAAAGAACTCAAACAATAATAATGACTAATCACTGTAAGTTCATCCATGTACACAGAAATGTGAATGTGTTTGTTTAAATACAGATACTGTAATAATTTCAGTCCAAAATGATGCAAAAAATATACATTTTCTGGTCAGATAACAGCAACTGAAATCCATCAAACATCTTGTCTCTAAAAACAAGAGGATTCTAGGTAATTTACATATTATTTATATTGTGGATTTTACCCCCAAAAACTCACATATGATATTATGGCAAAAAAAACCCTATTCCTAACTCACCTCCATTAAAGCAATTTCTGACAACTACAGGAGTTTTTCTACAAATCACCCTTATCAGTGTTTTTGTCATGCTGTCAGCCAATACTATGGACTTCCATTACAATAATCTGGACAGCCCTGTCTGTGAAGAGCACCCACGTTTTATATTTTTCATTATCACTCATATTCCAATGCATATTTTCCCTTTTTTCTTGATTATCTTGATTACTTTTTTCCTATTTTGCTGCAGAAATGGTGATTAACACCCGTCACAATTTACTGAAACCCACAAAAATTCATATCATCACACAGAACTATCCCCTTTATTGACTGGATTTATTTATTTTTTTAATGTACAGCTGGTGTTATTTTTCATGTGGTTGATTGGATAAGATTTTGTTAATATGCCAACATGTGGCCTATTGTTTCAGTCACAGCCCAGGGTGACAGAGGAAAGGTCCTGGCAGAATAATGTGACTGCGTTTCTAATTTGTCTCCAGAGCTGCAGGGAAGCCAGCTACTTGTTATCTGTTAGCAGCTGTTCCATTCAGAATGACAAGAACCCAGTAGAACACAGCCTAGACACCTGGTCACACACACTCACACTGCCAGATGCTGTCCAGACAAGGTAATTGAGAGAAGGAATGGATGGACAAAAGGAGAGAGAATGGCAAAGGGAATCAAGAGCAAAGAAGTGTGAAAAAAAGAGAGGGTGGTGGTGCTTGTTAAGTCACAGAGAAGAGGAGGAGGGAGGTGTGAATGTGACAAGGAGAGGTAATACGGAACATAAGAGTCATATTAGAGAAGTGTGAAAAAATAAGCACGATGGACGCAGTGATGGAACATTGAAACTCATGGCATAAGCACAACGGATGGATGGAAAGTTAGAAAAAAACTGTAAAATTGATTATGCTCATTTTTGTCATTTTCTTATATTAAATGAGCAATTCTTCTAAGGGTGAGTGTTTTTATCTTGCTGACATGTTTTTTTTTGTGATCAACATTTTATTGATTATCAACAGGAGGAAGGGAGGGGGTGGGGTTACAGACATATTGTATTACAGATTGCTTTTTTTTTTTTTTTATGATTCACTGTTTTTTATTTCTGAAAAAATCCCAAGATGGGAAACAGTAATAATACAGTCAGTGATAAACACCCACCCATCCCATCCCAACTTTAGACACACATCACATGACCCAATAGGTCATAAATGAAATAAAAGAAAAATTTACCTTATATGTTACAATGGCCTCAAGTATCAAAACAGGGAGGAAAAAAAAGAGAAAAAATAAAATAATGTATTACTTATTTCTAAACAGGAAAAGTGAAAGTAAACAAACAGCAGCAAAAATAATAATACAGTAATAATAGAAATAATACATATATATATATTTGTTTAAAAGTAGTGACATAAGCTATTGTCTAATCAAATAAATTAAATTAGAATAGAAGTGTTCCCAGGTTTCTATTGTAATTGGTCGAGCTTTATTCAATCTGGCAATGGTAAGTTCCATACTGACAATTTTAAGAAGGATTTCATACAAAGATCAGGTACAAACCAATGTTTTATAATAGTTTTCTTGGTGGAAGTAAACAAAGCAAATAACATTCTAAACTTGTTGTCATGTTTTGACTACATCTGCAGCTTCCTCAGAGCGTCATCGGACCAACCTGACAGTTCTGTCAGGTTTTGTCAGGCCGGCCACGCCCCCCCCTCCCCCCACACACACACACATTGTCACATAGTCTCTGGAGGATGGAGGTGTGTGAGAGTGTAAGCCCCCTCGTCCTGGTTCTGGAACCAGACCCTGTCAAGCCTGATAAAAAGACACATGTTCAGATGTCAGACGACGCTTTGAAGAAGACTGAGGATGTAGTTGAAATGTGTCACCAAGGTAAAAAAAAACTCACCCTTACTAACTTTGGTGCAAAGAAGAATTGCTAATTTACATTATATTACATTTAGCAGACGCTTTTATCTAAAGTGACTTACAATAACGGACATAAACATAGCATATAGCACTTTCACATATAATGTGTACAGGAAATATACAGAACAATAGGTGCAATAGTTTTTTTTTTTTTTTTTTTAATTGAAACTGTAAAAGTGTGCACCACACTGCATTATGCCACATTGAAGGAGAGAATAAATATGGAAATAAAGAGTGAAGAAGTGAGAGACTAAGTACAAAAGGAATAGGATGAAAAATCAAATGGTGTTGACGGTGTTTCTGTACAATAAATGACCTTATAAACATGTGTCAGCCCCACTCGGGTGTTTTTACTCTTTTTTCTGACTGGAGTCTGGTTAAAGGATGTAAAATATACACATTAACTGGAGTTAATTAGTGAGTAGATTTGTTTAACTGTTTATAGAGCCAGGCACAGGTGAGCGATTCCAGTGGACTGAATGTGTTTCTACTGTGGGAGTGGTCCTGTGTGCTCTGTGTTCAGACCACACAGCCCCCTTTATCTGTACACTGTTCTTCACAACAAAGTGAATAACCTCAACAAATTTGAACAGCCTGTATATCCTTGTACCAATATTCTGCCTGTTTCTAAATGTTTTGTGTATTTGCAGATCCAAAGTCATCGTGCGCATTTGTAAAAGACTCTTAAAATTGCATTTTTTTTTTTTGCAAAGTTCTTCACGATATTTACATGTTTTTAAAGGATATGTAATGTAATTCCATTCCATTCCATTACTTTTTTTCACTTTAAATCATAGAGAAACATATAGAGTTGACATTATTTATATATTATTTTATTATTATGTTACTGAACCCTGGCCCCTGAACTAAAATGACCCATTTATGACCCAACTCAGAATTCAACACAGATAATGCAAATGAGATATAGTAGAGTGTACAAAGCTAACCTCCATTTTTGTCATTTGCAACTTAAAGTTTCAATTTGGAAACAATGTGTTTTAGGCTTTTGTTTATTTATATGCACAGTATGTACAACAGGGATGACATCATTGTCATAAGTATCATTATCATAACCACCCCTATATAATTAGATTAAATAAAAGCTGATTCCACTTATTTGAAGTCTTTGCACATAAAAAAGAAATAAAATAATAATAAAAAAAATGACCAACCAAGGAGTGGGTGAACCACAAGTAAAACAGTTAATTTATTAAAACATTTGCTCTCATACATTAATTTTGTATCTCCATGAAAAAAAAAACATAATTATTTACCTGGAGTATAATAAACAAATTAGTCTTAATGAAGTTTTATAATGAGAATAAAATATGTGCAGTGTTTGTGCATATCAGAGGACATAGATCATGGTCTTCGGGAAATTCTTCACCCTCTAAAGTTGTTATTTCATCTTTCCTTAATTCTTTGGTAGTAGTAAATGAACGCAGGGCACAGCAGACCAACTAAAACTGAATATTTAAGTGCATTACAGATGCTATTGTATTGCTATTACCAGCTATTTAAACTGAAATAGACTCACAACCCAGTTTCTTCAATACTAATAACCCATAATGCAATGCTGTCTGCGAAACACTATTATTATACTGGTAAATGTTTAAATTGTTTAAAATGAGTTTCAGCTGAGAAAGACAGTTTTAACAGTGCAGTTCTTTATTATTCTTTAACGACTCAATATGTAGAGTCCCTCTGAAAAGTCTACCACTAATTACTGTGTTGTGCCACTGTTTCATCCCAATAAAACTCTAAAGCCAAACTAACTCAAATGACAATTCATCAGCTGACAGTAAAACCATTCACATTAAAACCGAATGCCTCTGCGCTTTGTGTGTCCTTGTTGTACATGATGCTTTTCTTTGGTGCTTTGTGGTCGACCGCAGTCATTCTTAATGAGTGGAAAATGATCACTTGATGTCCTTTGCCGTCTGAGCTGTCTTTATTTTTTTTCCTTTATCATTAATTTACTGCTACTTTGCCAACGTGGCATGACAACTGAAGTTTTGTTCCACTGGTTGATCTCAGTAATTGCTAGAACTTTTCAAGAAACATTTATTCCTTCATTCGCCTTTGACGCTGTGTTATTTTTTTTTCTCTCTCTCTCTCTCTCTCCTTCTTTTTTCTTCTAAGAATTTCCCTGATCTCAATGAATATCCTCTCTTTTTATCTGCTTTCACCACCCCTCAGCTCTCACCTACTATCTCTGTTTCATCCAGCGTACACTTGGATCTTCACTTCTCATCACTGTGAGGCCGTATGCGTCTCAATTCCACAGCATTAAATACGCACACGCATACACTCACACGTGCATTAGCCTGGCCGTTTAAGTGCTATTTGTACGGCCCAATTCAGTTCACAGTGGGCAAGCAGGGAGCAGCTTCACAGCCAATTCTCCAAATACCCCCGCTGTGTGTTTGCATGGATGTGTACGTACGCCTGTGTGCTAATGGGAGTGCAGTAGAGTTGCCAGCAAGCCCCTTCATTTGGGTTTTAATAATCTTGACAGAAAGACAAACAAAGAAAGCAAAGGGCTGATATTCAGCCAGACTGTGCAGAAGGGAATGAGTTAGTTACTGTCATTGTGTTTTCCAGCGCAGATTTGTTACTTAGATGCGAGTGAGAGTGCATTAAAAAAATACTGGAGAAGACAGTCAACGATGCCAATAAATGCCCAAGGCCTGACTGGGTAGCAGCTTAGATTTCACTCAGACTCCACACACTCACACTATATGAACACGTGTTAAGACACACATGCACAGAGGCATTTGTTTACCCCGTTGTTAGCATAAATTATTAAATGAGCCCCCGCCTGCTAATTTCCTTATGATTTTGAGGGAAAATTCGATATGAAACAACAAAATTGCATTTGTGCTATTCCCGTGGTTCAGTGTGAAAACATTACCCGCTGAGCACATGCACACTCTTCCCTGTACACGCACACAGACACACACATTTGTAGGTCTCCATCTTGGCAGTGAGCCCTGTCTCTGTTCCTTGACAAACTAGGAGCATAATGGATCCCACAAACTGTCAACGCACACACATTTACAAAAAACCCACGGGAAACCGCATGAGTTAGGAAGCATAATTGAGATGTTTCAACATGAGACACAGGGAAATCACATACAGCAGCACATATGCAAATACAGAATAACAAATCATACAAATACACACACACACATACACACACACACAGATACACACACAAAACAAAGCCATGTCAGTACAGCCATTAGTCTCCTCAGTGATGACATGGGAGCTTAATTTACAGAGGCTTTTAGTGATTATAACCGTAGGAAATTGTCCAGTGGAGCTGTTAAAAGTACGTGGATTGTGTGGATATGCACTGTTTTCTACAAACGCTCTTACATTAAGAGACGGCGTAGTACAAGTGTGACATTTACCAAATGTGTAACTTTTTTTTCCCCCTCAGATTCTTCATGTCGTAAGTGTAGCTTCTATCCGGGTGGCACGACACCAATTTTTCACATTAAGAAGTTATACGCATGCAGTGAAAATAGTTGCGTAAGCATATATGTGGTTCTGTAGCAGCTTTGGAAAGTCTGCAGAATTAACCCCAGTGATGTCTTCCGGATTATCTGCTCTAGGGCTTGTCGAGCCTAAATGGATGTGTAACAGGCTGATACTGGTGAAGTGTGAACTGGCTGTCTGCAGTTTATGACTATGGGTGACCTCTGGGTTATTACCCCGTCTCCTGAAGGGGGGGGCAAGGAGGTGTAGTTTTTGGTTCACTTTGTTTGTTTCTTTGATTTTAAAACTCTAGCAGCAAAATCTATTGGTTAAATTCACACCAAATTTGGTTTATAGATTACCAGTGTGTCACGTCTGTTAATTATGTTTATTCACCTCACCTGTTTTCTCATCCACTCACCTGTCCCTGATTCACCTCCCACTATATAAGCGCACTCCTTCCTCAGTTTATTGTCAGTTTATTGTCAGTTTATTTTTCCCTTTTTCCAGACTTGTCTTTGTTTGATACTCCATTCTTTAATCCAGTGGTTCTCAAAGTGCGGCCCGGGGGCCAATGGTGGCCCTCTGAAACATTTCTGGCGGCCCTCACTAAACAACTTAATATCTTTGTAAATAACCTTGACTGATCATTATATACTAAACCTGCGATATTTTCTTACTACAATACTGCAAATTGAATGTATTTTTCAGTCTTTTATTTCTGCCCCCACCCCTTCAGCGGCCCTCCAGTCAGCACCGGATTTTTATATCGACCCTCATCCCTCAACACTTTGAGAACCCCTGCTTTAATCAGTGTTCAGAGTTTTATTTTCCTGCACAATAAACAGCTTTATGTTTTCAACTCCGTTTTTGGATCCATATTATTATATAACCTTGACACAGTGACCCAGAATAGGCATGGTTACATTTTGGGAAAAGTTGGTGAAATATTACTTTTTTTAAAAAATTGTATTAAAATCTCACTCGTAATGGCCGGAATTTAAAATGTCTATAAAAACATCAATTTTGATTCAATTTACCTCAAACTTGGCACATATATAGAGGCAGTTGATATATCAACATAAGCACATGCATAGACACAATGACATCAGCTGGATTGGTGCCAAAATAGGCTACAATATGTGTGAGGGGTGGGGTTTGGTGTGTCTGAAACCAGTTGGTTCTTGCAAAAGTTGCAAAACTATGGGTTGAATTCATATCTAATTGGGTTTATAGATTGCCAGTGATCCAGAATAGATGTCATTATATTTTGGAAAAAAGTCTTTTAAAGTCTTTTTTTCCCCCTATTTACTTATAATGGCCGATATTTGTCTCTGCTACGTCTACGCTGACATCATTATACACATAATAAACATAATGACATCAGGTGGGTCGATGTCAAAATAGGCTAAAATATATGAGAGAGACGGTGTTTGTTGTGTCTGGGACCACGTGTTAATACAAGTGTTTCTTTAACACAAACCTGTAAAAGAACTGTCAGGCCGCAATAGAAGTCGGCCGTGACGCTGTGATTTTTTTCTTAATTTACTGTTTATTTTCATAGCTATTTAGTCGTGTTGGTAACTAAAAAGGATCAGTTTTTATTTTAACTGGATGCAACAGCTTTACGACAGGGAAATGTGTTGTACAAGCGTGTAAATATTCTGTTTTAAAGATGTGTTGTTTGCTCAGGATACAACATGACTGTTTACTCCAGCATAATAATAATTTCTGATAAGCTTTTCATATTTATGCAGCAGTTGTAGAGGTATCTCAAAGTACAAAAGTGAACGTAATTCAATTTTCAGAATTAATCACTTAAGGACGGTTCATACAAGATACCAGTTCCCATGAAACATCTCGTAATCACTTTGTTATCATGTTTTTCCAACTTTTACTTCTCATTGCAACATCTTACAGTTAGATTTCCTGCTATTTGTCCAAGGAAGGTGTTTGCTGAGCACTGTGTTCTTTTCCAGCAAAGTCGTGCCTCACTTTCATTCACAGTTACACACGTCCACGCCGCAGATTTCTTCTGACCTTCCTGTGCAATGAGATTTTCCCTTAAGTTTGCGAGGGAAATGTCTTCCGCTCAGGCTTCTTAACAGCAATTTTCTTCTTACCAGTTAAGACTTCTTTAAGCTGCAGTCTGAGGATTTTAAAATGTTACTAAGTCCCTGAATAGACCCACATCAGACTCATAAAGGTACTCAAAAGAACTTAAAATGCAAACATATTAAAATAATAAAAGGGAAAACTATTTCTCATTTTCCTGAAGACTCCCTTTACCCCTTTCATGGACCCCTGGGTGGTCCTAGATGCTGATTTTGTCTTTTACTGATTTAGGTCACCACTCCCCACTAGGCCTGTCACAGTTATTACATAATGACCATGATTATTTAAGCTGACTGCACTCTTTTTTGCATAGTTATCAGCACTCTTTCCACTGATCTGTATAGAAAAAGCCAGATGAAACTGATACATGTCATAGTTCTGTCACAATTCCTGTGTTTCTCATGGTTTGAGTGTCATTGCATCCCCACTTTTTTTTTTTTTTTTTTGCCATAGTTGCTTTGCTACTATAAATGAATACATATACACCCTGTCAGTTTTTGTTCATAGAACTTGTAGAAGTGTTCACAAACCCGACAGCCTCATCGTAGCGAACTTCCTTTGCTAGATGTCATGCCTCTTTCTTTCACCATCTTCTCCGTCTCGCTACAATATCTTTAACAAACATTAAAAAAAAATAGAAAAAAATAAATAGTCTAAAGCTTAATGCAAATAGGCCAATAGCTCATAGGTGTCTGTTGTTAATTTGTTTGAGATTAGAATAATTTCCGTGTATATGCAGCACATCACCAGGGATATATGAAGAGCTCTTTTCCAAAACACTATAAAAAAATTATAATTTTTTTTTAGTTTAGTTTTTTGCAACCTGATTTTAAGATAGCGTCAGGAAAATTGGAGCTAGGTCAATGTTATCTGCTATTTCCATAACAATTTTAAACATTATAATACAGATTTCAGTGATGTTGACAGAGAAAGACAATAACAACACTTAATTTTTTGAAAATATATATAACATTTTGGAAAAGAGCTCTTCATATACACCATACGGCCACTGACAGGTGAAATGGTCCTGATGTTGATTATCATATTTCAGTGGCACATTTCATGAGGTGCGGTTATATTAGGCACTAAGTGTACATTTACTTCTTTATGTGGTTGAAGCTATAAAATGGACAGTGTAAGGATCTGGACTAAACCGTGATGATGATGGGTCAGATCATGTCTACTGCAGGGTCATTGGGTGGTCCCAGTCTACAGTTATTAGTGCTCTACCAAATGTGATCTAAAGAATGACAATGTTGAACTATGTTAAAGTTGTTATGTCGCAGATAGCTGCTGAGGTTGACTCTGAAAATCCCTCCAAATTTGGTCACTTCTGACTCTAAAAAATGAATACAAGCTTCAAATGTGATTAGAAACCAAAATGTGACCTTATGATTCCTACGTCATATAATTATATAGTTTATGTTTGAGTCAACTGTTTTGGCAGGAAAAACAGCAGGGTTCTAGCTAGCGCAATTTAGTGTATCGGCCCCCGGCGCTAAAATTTTGACCCGATACGCTAAATTTTCTCCCGATACGCTAAATTTCAGTACAGCATATCAGCATTTTCACTGTAATTGTTTGCCCAGATCAAACGCAGGGTTTGACATTAACGGTTGCCCGAAGCACCTACTGTGAATTATCTGTGTGTCTCGGAGGATGCATTTATATCCTGAGTGAGTGAGCGTGCTGCCATTGGCTCCTTCTGTGCTGACGTCAGGCCACAGACGTATGGTGACGTTTTTACGCTTAAAACAATGGCGGCACCTCAGCTTCTGCACTTTCCGCACACATTTTCTCCCTCTAAAACAAAGAGAAGCATTTGGAGTTGATATTATTTATGTAATTTTATGTTATTATTTTACTGGTGTGGCCCACTTCAGATCAAATTTAGGTGAATGTGGCCCCTGAACTAAAATGAGTTTGACACCCCTGCATTAACCACGTCCACAGCTGATAATTACACTTCTTCAACCACATCTTGCTTTTTGTTGATTTTTTTGCTCATTTTAGCTTTTTTTTTTTTTTTTTTTGAGTTTTAATATGACTATTGCAGATATACATATCACAAGACTGAAATGACATATTGTGCAGCCTCTATTAAACTTTAGTTAAACTGTTATAATAGTGGCACAGAATGTACAGAAAAACAGTTTAGCCATAAATCGTAATTATTTGTGTGACAATTAATGTGAACTGGGATTTGCGGTGGTGACAGCCCCACTCCCCACAGATAAGGGTGAGATAAATGGAGACAGAGGAGAGTAATAAGACAGTGTGTATGTAAAGATGACAGGTGTTAGAGTTACAGGGTCGTTACCATCATAATCACCCAGTAATGACACACTGGGAGAGATGGGAACAAAACACTCCCCTCTCTCTCTTACTGTGTATCTCTGCCTCTCTTCACCTCTCCGTTTGACCTTGCAGCAATCAATCAGTATGCAGCAGTTAGCTCGCTGATTGCTAACTGTGTGTGCACAGCTCTCTTTGTCTAAAGTAGAATTACTTGGAAACACTGTGAGGAAGTCGTGATTTTCTTGTGTGTGTCCAGTGTACTTTAGACTAAAATGTGAATGTGTGACATGCCGGTACTGTTTGTGTGAGTTTGAGGAAGACATTTTGGAATTGTGCATGATGAGTCAAGAGGAAAAGTGGTTGTGACATGTGGCATGCTTGGTGGGCAGCAGCGTGACGGTACATTGCACTGAGGCAGAACGCACACACACACACACACACACAGACACACACAGGCACACTAAACAACCTGTCAAAGCTGCATTAGAAGCTTTTAGCACTTCTTAGCAAAGCATCTGCCTTAAAGACTGCAAAAAGACACGTCAACAACATGCATGTGCACACACAGCAGGAAAAAGAAGTAGATTAGCAGATGGAAAACATGATTATCATCAAATCAGAATGCTTCTTCCTGGAATGGTTTCACTACATTCAGCCTCAGAAAACTTATTATTATTATTATTATTATTATTATTATTATTATTATTATTATTATTATTATTTTCTTTTCTTTTTTTGTTTTGTTTTGTTTTTGTCAACAGTCTTAGGGTGGTGGTGTGATCTGGGGTTGCTGCAGTTGGTCAGGTCTCAGATCAGCAACATGATGTGTCCATAAAATAAGGTCAGATAAATCTGAATATACTGAAGAAACAGGTTTGAAACCTGGTGAATGTGTGATCAATCAAAGCTAAATGTGGTCCAGTGAAGTATTAGTATTGTAGTTGTCAGCTGGCTGTGTATGTCATCTGAGAATGGCCGTATTCACTGGGTTACTGAACAGCCCTTTTAGAGTCTGTGCTGTATTCTTAAGCCAAAACAGCAGAGTTATATCATTAATATTGTTAGTTTATCTTTTATTGACCACATGTCGTGCTGATTCATCTTTCATTTTGATGAAATACTTGATTTAACTTGAGAAATGAATACACAGTAAATATTGAATCATAATAATGATTAGAGTAGTTTTCTGAATTTGCTGTAGTGCTTGTCTTAATTCTGATAATACTTAGGTGCTTTGTGTGTGTGTCCCATATATATATATATATATATATTTCCTAATAATCTTTGCTAACTGTCATGTATTAGTGGAGTGAGTTGTGGTGAATGTCAAAGTTTTCAACCAATTACTAGTTTGTAGTTTAGTAAGAAAAAAAAAGAAAAGAAAAGGTGCTGCTGATCAATGTGTCTTTTAAGACATGCTCAGATTTTCTTGTTAACACATTGCTTCTTTGTACATTCTATAGAATGATCCATATTGTCTGTTAATTACAGTCTATCCTATCAGGAATTAGAAGCTTTACCAAGGACGTGCTGTGTCTATATTAGCTAAACTGTGAATAATACAACAGTTTACAATCACAAGCATAGAAAAAAAAGACACTTCAGCTCATAGGGAAATGAGAAGCAGTAGTATTAACGTGACTACTGGAGTGGAAAATAGCTCTACAGGTTAAAGGTCAGACACTGGGACATAAAGTGAGATGTAATGGAGCTGTAGGATCTTTTGAGAATGTATTATTTTGCATGTATTTGGTAAAAAATCAAGATCATTTGGAGCGTATGCATAAATGTTTGTTGGTGTGGGAAAGGGCTGAGCGAGTAATTGATTTTAAATCTAAATCTCACCTTTTTTAAGTAGGATGATTTTTTAGAATAGGGAAATCATTAAGTTGATTTCAACTGTCTTGTGTGTCCGGCTCGTGCACCTGCGTTCCACCGTAGGCTCCTCCTCCTATCAGTGAGAGTGGTCTTTCACAGAAGTCTGTGTAATGACCACAGACTTTAAATATATGATGGGCTCGCAGTAATAAAACAATTGTAATCTGAGTTTCATGCACGGATCCCCCAATTCAAATATAACATGGGAATGCATGGGGATCACTCATCTTATGTTGTCCCACACTAATCTGTACTGTACTGTCTTTTTCCATTCTGGGTCTGGGTCGTGGGGGCAGCAGCCTCAGCAGAGGAGCCCAGACAGCCCTCTCTCCCCAACACATCCACCAGCTCCAGGGGGAATCCTGAGGCGTCCCCAGGCCAGCCCAGAGATATAATCCCTCCAGTGTGTCCAGGGTCGGTCTCCTCCATGCACTTATGTGGTCCATGCACTGATGCCTGTCATTGACTTATATCACTTCTGTGGAACCATCACGGAATTTTCAGCAATTCCATGATACCATCACGGATTTGAGGTAGGGGGCAGTGCGTTGCGTGGTGGGATGTTCACAAAAACGTCATGCCGAGTTCTGTTACCTTTTGTAGTTTTACCCAAAAATCGAAAAGTGAGTTATTAGAGGAAAAATTCAGTGTTTTATTTTTGATCAAAATTGTGCAATCCCGAGTATGGGAGAATACCTGTCAGTAGTGAGTGATCGTCTTTTTGCCTCAGTAAAAAAAGAGAGCGAGACTGAAGAACCTAGCATGTCTGTGTGTTATTGTGTCAGCTCACTTATTCGAGAAAGATCTGCCCTCCGGGACTAAAGCACAGAAACACTGTTTGATGTGCTGTTTTGGCATATAGACAGTGGTTAGTTGAGAGTCTGACAAAGACAGACCCAGCTCTTTCTTACATCTTCCTCTACAAAGCTTGTGCTTATGTTTGGAGCTTAATCGCTGAAGGAACTTTCAAATGGCTATGAAATATTGTGTAATTATGCTGCAATTTTTCCACACAACATGGATGAATATAAACTATGATGTCGTGTCGGACCTACTGGTTTGAGGGTGCATTGGGAGTTTGTGATATGAGAGTGGGCTCAAAATAGCAATTAGCGGTACAGCATAATGTGCATGAACTGAACTCTCAATTAGAAGTAGTTAACGTCATTTATTATCCCCATAAAAGTTAGTGCAGGTGCAAGCACACATAGTGTACGTGTAGTGGAGAATATATGTTTATTTATCTGTGTATACAGTATGTGTGTGTGTGTGTGTGTTTTTTTTTTTTTTTATATTTGTAGCGCTCCTATATCATCTGTGGGTTGACATAGCTAAAGATACCGCTCTGATTAATCACATACACAAACATAAAAAAACAAAAACTACCCATGCTCACACTCCAATGCACTGGCACAACGTAATTCAAGGTTATGGTCCAGTTGTCTTTGCCTTTGAGTGTGTCAGAAGGTGACATTGTTTTGGCAGCAGGAGAGAGTTTGCAGCTCAGAATCTTTGTGCATGTTTGTGCATGAATGCAAGTGTTTACTGTGTGTCAAGTGGAGAAAGTTCCAGGTATTTGAGGCAAATAAGAACATTTCAAAAATAAATTTAAAGGGCTCATATTTATCTAAACTTGCTTTTATTAGTCTTTGTTTCATTTATTTGTGTATTTGGACCCTAATAGTTCATAAAGTTTGATTTTGAACCTTCCAGGTCCTGCAAAACTATCTTTATATTGATTTTGGCAAAAATCAAATGGATTTCTACAACTTATTTTAATTTCATCCAAATATGTTGCATCTATAACTAGTTACATCACAACATTTGCACATATAAGGTCAAGACTTCTGATGAACATTTCTCAGAGTAAAATATAATTGTTTATCAGCAGCAGCGGTTGTAGTAAAAACTGAACATTTGTCCGAACCTCGAGCCAATTAACTTAAATGTTCAGTTGTTGGTTGAACAGGACAGAGCAGCACAGTGAACAACCTGGAGGGGGTGAAGTGGCTCATTTGCATTTAAAGGGCCAGCGCTCAAAACAACCTTTCTGGTGTCGTTACTCAGAAATAGTGTTAAAAATGGACATGTGGAGTTGAATTAATGAAGAATTCAGACCCAAACAGAACATTTACAGTTAATATAGAGCACAGTGAAATGTTTTAAAATGTATAATTCCATTTAAGGATCATAATATCACTCATTTAAGTCTGATTGTCAGTAGAATATCTGCCAATCAAGATATTTTGTACATATTAATGAAGTAGGAATATTTGTAAAATAAAGTAAGAAACACAAGAATGAGAGTATTATCTATCTTTGTGGACAGATGTGTTGAATTATATAAAGTAAATGGACTTATTTTTGACAGATTCACAGGGTCCAGGACACCAAGAGACTGAAAAAGAGTATCAGAATATTTAGAGCTGTGGACTGAAGAAGAGCGTTTTCAAGTGACAAACATCCTAAAGTGCTTTAGAGAGAAACAGGGACGTGATGACCTATTTTAAAAAGAAAGCATTCTGTCACTTGTGTATGATTTCTGCTGCTTAAAAAAACAGGGAAGCAGCTTCCATTGAAGTTGCTTTGACAAATCACAGTAAAGTGGAGGAAGCAGTGATAAGAGAACAGCAAAATGGGATTTAAAAATCCTAATGATCAAAAAACCTGCTGCACTGAAGGATGTCGCCGTGGCTTAAACCTCTGAATGTTAGTGCCAGATAACCCTTTTTAGAATACCGCCCATATTTTACATTTTCATCTCTGAAAGCAAGGTTTTCCAGAGGAGGGGCTGGCTGTCACAGTAAAGATGCAGAGTCATACATCAGGAAAACAAGAATGTCAGTGCATCTTTCACCGAGCGGCTCACTATCAGCGGCTTCTCAGTGGGCATCTTGTTTCAAACATTGTGAGAGCATTACAGGATTAAAAGATACATGGAGGTTTTTCAAGGTCTGGTTTAAAATCAAGTATTAATTTTGTTAAACTCTGAAAATAAAATGTAAAACTTCAAATTTAGTACATTTTCTAAGCAGTATTCAAGTACAGATCATCCACATAAAAAGGTCAAGGATTCTTATCATCACATACACAATGAGTTTAATCATCAGAATCAGACTCTTAAAGACCTACTAGTGATTTTATTCCTCCACATTCATAATGGATTTATCATTATTATATTATTATTATTTTATTATTATATTGTTATATTGTCCTCTGCATTTGGCATTTTTTTCTGTGAAAATCTGCTATTTTCCTATATCTAATTTACTGATCATGTAGATGTTTAAGAAAGATCATCCTTTCAAAACTACGAAAACTGAAGCAAAAGTAACATTTGCCTCCAGAAATATAACTACTGAATGTAAAAACTGTCAACCACTGTCATTTATCATGTTAAATGTTTTATTTCTGGTGAATCAATGGTGAGGAGAACCTGTTTCCACGTTCACTAAAGAGTGTCTGAAAATACAAAAAAAGATAAATGTGATGCCACTGATCCTTTCAATGTATTGATAAGGTTAATGGGTCCAAAGTTATTAAACACTTTAAGTCTCTAAGAGCAAAGATAAGACAGACTTATGAGTATTTTATTATAAGTACGTGTTATGTGGAAGAAATTGGCTGCATTTGAATGTTATGGATCCCATTGCAACTCCTCAAATATTATATTTAATAGACAAGCCACTAATGTTTTTTACACCTCAGCCAAAATGACTGGAGGGGGATTGTAATCATTTTGTTGTCTGTATGTCCTTCAGTCTGTCCATTCACGCATTATCTGAAGAATGCATTGACATATCTACGACAAATTTATACTGTGGATGCATCTTTGCATGGAGCAGAAGCCTATTGCAAATATGTGACCTTGACCTACACTTTCAAGGTCAAATGTGTTTGTGTAGTTATAATATCTGAGTATTTTCCAATATAAATATGTATGTAATACGTTTTGCACAAAGAGAATCTAATCTACATTATAGGGCAGTAACTTTAAACAGAATCTATCTATCTATCTATCTATCTATCTATCTATCTATCTATCTATCTATCTATCTATCTATCTATCTATCTAT